>CAAKHD010012365.1:0-18303 GCA_901007705.1 Fistularia tabacaria
CGAGAGTCCTACGGGGTGGGTGGGTTGGATGGGTCTGTGTGTGTGTGTGTGTGTGTGTGTGTGTGTGTGTGTGTGTGTGTGTGTGTGTGTGTGTGTGTGTGTGTGTGTGTGTGTTTGCTCTGTGAGCCATGGAAAAACCCTGCAGGTGTTTCATTGGCAGTGTTTGATCATGATTAGGTCACTGGTGGAAGGTCTCCTGGTCTCCTGGTTCTCTCCCTCATTCAGCAGCTGCAGACAAACTGCAAACATGTCCTTCATTAATCATTAGCAGGAATGAGGTAATATCTGCCCCCTATTCCCCGCTATCTCTTCTTCTCCTCCTCTTCTTCCTCCTCCTCCTCCTCCTCTTCCTCCTCCCTGCTCTTCTGTCACACACACTTCTGTCACTGGTTCCTGAATCTCTCCAGTCTCCCCACTCTCCTCCCCACTCCTTCCTCCGATCTGTCCAGGCTTCCGCTGATGACCCCTGAGGGGTGGAGGCCTTCAGTGGAGGCCTTCAGTGGAGGCCTTCAGTGGAGGCTGATGGTGGTTCCTCAGCCCCGGAACATCTCCGCACTTGAACTTCTGCATGTCAATGCCCATCACTGATGCTTCACGGCGGTGGAATGGGGGTTCCTGATGTTCCCAGGTTATCGGCTTAGGTGGTTTAACTCCCACTTAGCTGAGCCAACGGTTCTTCTCAACGTGTCCCCTTCCTATGCTAGAAGCTCCATCGCTTGACCTGCACCATCAGGAAAACTTCACCCAACAACTTCAACCCAATCAGACTGATTGATGAATGAATCATCCAGACCATTGATCTGCATCCCAACATATGCAGGACCACCAAGGGAAAAAGGCCCGTGGACTGACCTCCTGGGCTTGGACCTCCACACCCCGAGGACCAACCAACACAGGTAAACCCATCAGATCAGCTCCTCCTCCTCAATATTCACCGCAAAACCCCAGGATGACTGGGGATGATCAATCTTGAAAACCAGCACACACACACAAACACACACACACACAATCACACACATCTCAATAATAAGCTGATTTCATCCAGACAGCAGCATGGTCTCCATGGCGTCACCTTGCTCCAAGGACTCTCTGCCAGGAGGTTTTCCACACATTAGAATATATGAGGTCTGCGTGCTGCCGGAGGCGGGAACGGATGATGGGACGCGCCGTGTCTTTCTCCGCTCCACCAATGAATTACTGCACTTCCATAAAGCCCCTGAGGAGAAACCCAACAACCTGAGAGCCGTCCCTCACTGTGTGTGTGTGTGTGTGTGTGTGTGTGTGTGTGTGTGTGTGTGTGTGTGTGTTTGCGATATAAGAACCGCTGCACACGAGAGCCTGGGTGTGTTTTTCCATTTCCCAGCAGGTGGCTGCCTGCACCCGTTGGTGTTCTTCCACCAATGAAGACCCCATTTGATTCATCTCCGCGGTCTGACTTCATTGAGGCACTGACAAAAGCTTTCATGATGATTGCAGTTTGCGGCGGCATTTCCAGGCGGAGCCGAAGGAGAAGGGGCTCCACCTGGGCGGCACTACAACTGATGGGGAATGACAATGCATGCATCTCCGGCTGGAGGATGGAGATGCATGAGGAGCGTGAAGAACGAGGGTCATGTCCTCCATGTGGGCCGCAAACGTTGCCGCAGAGCCCCGCCGGGCTGACGTTCTTGTCGGTTACAACGGTTTGCGCTGACGAGCCCCGATTCCTCCAGGCAGGACCGACGCCGGGAACCCCGGACTGAAAACAGGCATCTCCGCACCTCCAGAGCCCCCGACCCCGAACGGCGCCTCCGAAGCCGGGCGCCGGTCACGATCCACGCGGGACCTTCTGTGGCATCGGCTTTCAGATGCCGGGCGTGCGGGAGGTTCTGCGGCCGTGTGCATGTCCAACCACCCGTCCACCGTCGATCGACGCCCTCAGCGATCTCAACCAATCAAGCCTTCAGCGATCTCCACGGTGAGGACGATAGAGGTTCTTCTGGTGAGCTCTTTACATGCAGGACGCACAGTATTCCCACGAAATTATACTATACTATACTATACTATACTATACTATACTATACTATACTATACTATACTATACTATACTATACTATACTATACTATACTATACTATACTATACTATACTATACTATACTATACTATACTATACTATACTATGCTATGCTATGCTATGCTATGCTATGCTATGCTACACTACACTATACTATACTATACTACACTATACTATTCTATACACTACTATATCATACTATACTATACTATACCATACATACTATACTGCACTGCATTAATACTATACTGTACTATACTATACCATACATATGATACTGCACTGCACTAATACTTTACTATACCATACTATACAATACTATACTATACTATACTATACTATACTATACTATACTATACTATACTATACTATACTATACTATACTATACTATACTATACTATACTATACTATACTATACTATACCGCACTTCAATGCACTGCACTATATGATACTACACAAATAGTATAGGCTGGTATAGTGCACTGGACTGACTGGACTGGACTATACTATCCTATACTGCACTGAACTGCACTATATCATACTATACTATATATGGTATATTGTATCGGGCTGGACTATACTAACTATACTATACTGGGTTGCACTATACTATACTACATCATACTTTACTGTATATACAGATTGTGCAGACAATTTTCACAGACAGAGTACTTCATACACAGATATGCTGCAAATAAACATACTGTAAAAACTCATATACTACATACACACACATACTCCTCACACACCTACTGTACACACACACAATGCATACACACACATACTGTACACACACACTGCATACACACATACTGTCCACAGACACACTGCATACACAAACACGCTGCACTCAGAGATGCAGGCATGACTCAATGGGTTTCCAGAGCTGCTTTGAGGTGCGTAGGATTTCTCAAACCTGCCTGTATTTTGACTCTCTGTGGCGTCCCTGTGTCTCCATCCCTCCCCTGCTCCTCCTCCATCCATCAACCCGGAGTCTCCGAGGCACCGTCTGACGCTGGTCAGGCGGACCGAGCGGGGGGACAAATGTGGAGCCCTGGTTCTCTCTCTTCCTCTCCGAGGGCTCCGTCAGCAGAACCCGTCCGAAGTGTTGCCGGAGGCTGGTATACTTATCCAAGTGCAGCCTTTTCCCTGCCTCCAGCACAAAGCGCAGACTTGGCCTGGCTGTTCTCATCTCCGGGGCTGTCGTTGGTCCTCTGCTCGCACTTTCACGCCGTTTTCTAAACCTCGCCGATGGAACTCTGTTTTTTCCAGGTATGGGGAAACATGCGGCGCGTGGAGAACGAGGCGGGGGTGAAGAAGACAGGAAGGAAAACAGCAGCGGGCAGGAAATGCTTTTCAGAGGATTGTAATGCACCGCAGCTGCTCCTGCAACCCTAACTCCTCGCTGAACTCCCTTTTTCTTTTTTGTTTTGCAATCCTGGTTTTACTCTGACCGCCGTTCCCCGGCAGCCATGCTTCTGCAGGACCTTCCGTGAAGTCCAGAGGTCAAGCGCTCTCTGCTCCACAAGTTAAAGGCCAAATCCCAAGGCGCTGCGAGTGCCTGGGCGCTGAATGACCCTCTATGTTCCCCAGCAGGCCCTCATCTGTGTGGGGCTCCAGCGCAGACTAGCTTACAAAGCTGAGGCTATTGGCCGCTGTGAACGCTAGATCCCTTTGGCGTCTCAGCTATCACAACTGAAAACGCAGGGATGAAGTGAGAAGGTGTGGTTGACACAACAAACCCCTGATACCACATGAAGCTATCTTCTTGTGGAGTTTAGTCTCCAGACAAATTCTGGAAAGCGCTGCTCTGTCACCAGTGCTATCGTTTGCTTCTTCCGACGCAAACCGAGACGCGTCGTTCTGAATCTGACGCCCGGCAGCTGAGGTCCATCTCCTGGGCAGAGGAAGGTTCTCCACGCCGGCCATCCATCTTCCACCGCAGCAGCTCCGTCTTTGGCTGCAGGAGGCTGTGCATCCCTCACCTCTTGATCAGCAACATCTGCAGATGGTCCACAGAGACCTTTCCCCTTCCGCCTTTCAGACCAACTACTGATCCATAGCGTGAGAGTGACCCGCAGGACCACACGGAGAGCCATGCAACCGTTCACCCTCTCTTCCACACATCTGGACAATGTCAGGTCTTCAATGAACCTCCTGCATGTGTTTGGACTGTGGGAGGAACCTGGAGGAACCCCACGCAGACAGGGGGGAGAACATGGAGACCCCACACAGAAAGGCCTCCCTGTGGGAATCCGAGCAGGGACCTCCTGGCTGCGAGGAGGGAAGGCTAACCACCACTGCACCGTGCTGCTTTCAAGGGTGCATATTTTCACAGGAGAACCCGAAGGTGACGAAGCGGACGCTCGTCACTGTGGTATTTTCCAGAAGGAGCGCCTCTGCGAGCCTGTGGGACTCACTAGTCTGCTCTCTGTGGAGCCACCGGACATCAGAAGGTATGAGAAGAGAGAATCTTCTCCAGACATCACGGCTTCCAGCCCAGCAGCTGGTGGTCATTACGTCCGGCCGTCTCCGGCAATCAGTCAGCCGACGTCTGAGCGTAAACCACAACCTGGAACGTGAGGATTTGGCATCTTGCGGGTGAAGTTGGCGCAGCGGCGGCGGCTTCCCCGCCTGCAGCGGCCCCGGGCAGGCTGCTTCTCCGAGGCTCCTCCCGTTCCACGACTTCTCCTTCAAAGGGTTGTTTCCACTCCCCCCGGGAAAGGTTAAGCCCTAATTAAACTCCATCTCAGTAAATCCCGGGGCTTGTTCTTTCCCGTCATCCTTCATCTTGCGGTTGTATTGACAAGCAACATTTTGTTGCCAGGCCGGACAGGCGGACGCCCCACGGGCTCCAGGTTGTTTCCTGCGCAACGCCGGAAGCTCCACAAAAACGTCCGCAGCCGATCTATCCGGCTCAAACCGGATTGGCGAGCGGGCCGAAGGACGCGCCTCGCTTACGGGCTCCGCATTTGCATTCCCGCCTCCATCTCCAGGCCGACGCGGCCGCACAAAGATGGGAGGGGAGGCGTCCAGACCCACCGGACCGAGGCCGCCCTTCACCGCTGCGGAATCCCAAACCCCCTGGCGACAAAGTCTCTCCAAACCGCCTTTGTCACCGACACCGTCTTCGTCCTAAATCTGCGACCTCCGAGCGGGCGCTTGGGAGATGTCGGCGTTGAAACAGAGCTCCAGTCGGCGGTGTTTACGTTTCACATGCCGACTGCTCCTTTCTAATCTGCGTGTTTACGTGTGCTGCGGCAAGAACGGGGCAAGGCTGAGGTTGTTAGCGGAGGCAAGGGAGATTTAATCAGCAAGGCGAATGCTTCATGCTTATCAGCCACACACAGAGATATACAATCCACGGGGGCGCACGCCCACGCACACACATTCGAAGAAGGGTTGCGGTGGTAGAAGAACCTTCTGGCAAAGGAGGCAGATTGGAATCTCACATCATCACCCGGCATCGGGCCGCCACCCGGGTGAGCCGCTCACCTGAGCCGGTTTGTGCCCGAGCCAATCCCGAGCAGATCCCATCTCCAGATCTCCGGCCGACGGCGTCCCGACCCGGGAGGAGACCTGGATGTGAAGTTGATGCTTCAAAACAAAAAGACAATCTTTCCCTTGCGATCATTTCTGTGCCTCGAGCCTTTTGAAGGGCCCGACTTCCTCATCGGAGGTCTCGGGTCAACATCTTCCTGGCGAGACTGAGGCCTTATCTGCGATCCAAGGGCTTCACCACAAGGTTCATTATCTTCCAGGGCTGAGACGCTGTGGAGGCTAATTAGTTCATTTATCATTGTTATTACTGCTGTTCTGATGTTCTGCGCTGATGGTAAGGAGAAGGATGAAGGTCAGCTGTGGCAAGACAGAATACGACTGAGAGGAACTCAAGAGGAACGGGAAGGTTGGAGGGAGTTGAGATGAAGAAGGTGGAGGGGTTTAAGTACTGAGGGGCAACAGAGAGGGTGAAGAAGAGCTGGAGAAACATCTGCAAGCAGGTTGGAACGGCTGGAGAGAAGAACATCAGCCAGAACGGATGGAAAGGTGGAGAAGACGGAGGTGAAGAGCAGCCATGACGTCGGGTTTGGAGACACTGAGGAGAAGACAGGAGGCAGAGATGAAGGTGTGAAGGTTCCTCTTTGGGAGGGAGGAGGATGGAGAGGATCAGGAAGGGGTCCATCAGAGGGACAACACATGCTAGATGTTCTGGACTGAGGTGGTTTGGACATGAACAGAGGAGGGATGGAGAAGATCTGGGTAGAAGGATGGTCTGGAGGGAGAGCAGCGAGGAGGTTCATGGATGGAGGGGAGGAGGACAGGGAGGTTGAGCAGAGGGTTGGATGGAGGCAGATGACCAGCTGTGGTCCCTGAAGGAAGGCAGCAGCCCAAAGGAGAAGAAGAAGACCTCATCTATGTCACCATTCCACAGTTGTTGATGTTCATGCGTCCTGCTTTACAGTAGAAAAGGCAGAAAGGCCTGGTTACGGTTGAAACCTCAGTCCCTGGAAGGCACGATGCTCCCCGGGTTTCAGAGCCTTGGGACGGCGGACAGGAGAACTGCTCCGTCTGTGGGTTTGTGTCAGATCTTCCAGTGTCGGCTCTCGGACCCCGTTGTTGTGGATCACGGGACGAGCCTTGGCCCGCCACGCTTTCCCACGTGCCCACACTGTTCCCTGTCTGTGCCAGCCTTGTTAAGCCCTCGCCGTTCCCCTGCAGAAATAAGAGGCTCATTGACGCGGCGACGCCTCGGCGGAGGGCTTTGAGGGCCTCGGCGGGGTCGACTCACAACAAGACGGCCATTGTGACTCGGAGACAGACGCAGTTTGTGGACCAGTGTGTTGTAGGACGGTGACAGAGGGCTTGTGTTTGTGCGTATGACCATTGTTGACGATGCGTGTAATGTCATAGGGTGAGGGAGTCGTCCATGTGCCCGCGCTCGTCGGACTTCTCGCCCCCAGCCTTTGTAAGACTACCCCTGTGGAGGCACTGGCCTGAGGGGTGGGCGGCCCAGGAGGACTTCCTCTGTGAGCGTCCGACGGACTTCGAAGTTCGCGCTGCTTTGCGGAGAGAAGAAATGAGCTGCAATCTCTGCCGAACTATCGGCCCGGGCGAGACCTGCTGCTGGTCCCTGCCTGCGGTCCAGAATCCCTGCTCGTCAGTCGGGTGAGGACACCCAATTGAAGGTATCTCAATAAAACTCATACGGCGGTGCCTTCGCTTTGAAGAGCGTATCAGCCGGGATGGCATGGCGGGTTCCCGGGGACAGATAAGTCACTGCTATCTAGAAGTGGGAAAGCGCAGCTGGAACTAGAGCTCTGGTTTCTGCAGTGCTTCAAACTGGGTTTAAAAGACCACATGAAAGCAGGTGTCTTATCAGCCAGCAGCTCGGGAGGAAACGGCTCCATTTCAGAATTCCTGTGGAAATATTCTCGTTTGCAGCTCCGGGGGGCCTCTTCAGTTCTGAACAAGCCTCTGGGAGCTGAAACATCTTCAAGTGAAGAAATTCAAGTCCGCTTGCCACGACAAGAAGATTTGGACAAGAATTTAACCGGGACCTGGACGACTGAACCTCCTCAGACTAGCTCCATGTTGGATCTGTTTTACTGAGTGCTGCTGCTGGACACGGAGCTCCAGTCTGGGCCTCTGCATCGGCCCTTCACGTCTCCAACAGCAATATGTGAACATCTCCACCGTCTGATGTCGGTAACCAGCCGATGCGCAGACCTCCTCCTCGGTCTTCATCGTGGAGTTTCACGTCGTACAAGTTCCTTTGAGAACAATGGAAGACGGCTGCGTGGTTCAACACAGGAACCAGAGGAACAGGGCTGGTTTCTCAATTTAACACTGAACATGTAATTATCAAGCGATCGTATCCAGCCATTTTCTGCCGAGGGTGGTGCAGAGGTTAGCCCCGCCCCCTCACAGCCAGAAGGTCCCGCCTTCCTGCGTGGAGTCTCCATGTTCTCCCCGTGTCTGCCTGGGGTTCCTCAGGGTTCCTCTCACAGTCCGAAAACATGCAGCGGCTTCATTGGAGACCCTGCATTGTCCTCACGTGTGAATGAGAGGCTGAATGGTCGCATGTCTCTATACGAGGCCCTGTGATTGGTCCAGGAGAAACCTGCCTCTCGCCCTAATCATATATATATATATATTTATATTTAGATATGTATAGATAAAAGACACACAGAGACAGACAGACAGATATTCAGGGGCCTGAACAATGTGAGTGCTGCGTTTAGGTGCTCGTTTTTACATAGAAGACGGGACATTTTGACAAACGTGTGTGACGCCGGGGATGCGCTGCTGTCCGAGCGGCTCGGTGACCTTCTCCGCGACCTCCTCATCTCGGCAGGCTCCCTGGCCGGAGATGTGATCATTTTGATATCCTTCCATGCTAAGCTCTCCTCTTCAGGCTCCTTCGGGGCCGTGTTTGTTTTTCCTGGCTGCGGTTTAAGCAGCTCCACACCAACCCGCTCACTCATCTCCATCCCCTCGTCATTAATTCTCCAACCACATCGGCTCCACGCCTCCATCTGAGGGACGCAGACGCCGGGGAGGAGAGCCTGGCTGTAACCGAAGGAGCTGGCGAACCGTTACCATCAAGGTGCGTGGCCAAAAAAACAAAACAAACAGATTTACGGTGTGTGACGGCGTGGCCACACATGCACACGCAGCGTGCATAAATCAGGTCCGTGCACATACGTGTGTGGTCAAGGAGAGTGGAACGTGTGACTTGCCGTGAAGGTCGCGGTTGCTCCTAAAGTGCACTCCCACATGTAATTAGCCTTAATGAAGTGTGACACATTCTGCATTATGCTGGGAAAGGTCGTGTGTGCCGAGGTAAAGCTGCCAACCCGCTGACCTCACACACTCACACACACACACACACACACACACACACACACACACGAACACTCACACACACACTCTGTGTTTTCATGGAAGGCCACCTTCCAGATATCGGTGTAAATCCTATATTCCCTGAAGCAGACCTCCCCTCTGGGTAATATTGCGAGGTGGTCCGCTCGGAGAACCGATAATCTCGGGGCATTGTCGTCCCTCATAGTTTCACTTTATCCTTCCCCCACGTGGTGGTCCAAAGCCCCGGCGGGTGTCCTCGAAAGCACCGCCACACGTTTCGAACGTACGCGGCGCGCCCACTCCACTCCCCGGAGCTCTAAACCCCAGGAGACTCTGGACTTTGGCAGGCTCTCACATCACATCGCACATTTCTACCACTGCATTGCATGTTTCATTTCCTTTGCATATATATTTCCATGCATACGTGTGTGCTGATGTATGTATGGATATGCTTTTCTTCACGCTGTGACCTCACGGGCTGAGGAAGGGCAAAGCGCTCACGCCCACAAACCCCATTAGCTCACCGAGTAACCAAAGTCAGGGCTGACGCAAAGCCATGTGCTCATAATGCTCTGCGTGCTTTTGTATTAGACACACACACACACACACACACACACACACACACACACACACACACACACACACACACACACACACACACACACACACACACACACACACAGTCTCATTTTTCAAGCACACATGGGAAAACAAAACACACACACAATGAGATCACATGGATTCTATCCTCCCACTGATAGCAGGCTAATGATAGCTAACCCGCCCCCTGTTTGTTTTCCAACGTCTGATGGGTTTATCTCTTATTTATAAGCGTTCATGGGAGAGGCAGCAGGGGGACCTTTCCCTCCCGAGTGCCCATGAGCAGGGGGGGGTTTGCACGGTCATCCGAATGTTTCCGGGCGCTGCGACACAAAGCGACACAAAGTGTCGCCTCCCAGGCCAAAGCCCTCCATCTTCCCCCGGCTCCTGCGCCCCACGGTGTGTGTGAGACGGTAATGAATTTAGCGGTAATAACATCAAGCGGACCCACAGCCCCATCGATCGGGAGGATGACATCACCCCCTCTGCACTCAGTCCTTCCCAGACAAGGCGAGCGAAGGGAGGGAGGAGGTCTTTAACGCAGACAGATCCTCTTTAAGGAGGAGGTCCGCCGTGCTAATCTCCCACCTGTCGTGCCTCCTCCCTCCGGAAGGAATACGAGCACGCTCGCGAAAAAAAACAACCCGGAAGCTACGTTTCCACGTTTACCTCCTGAGAAGACAATCGCATCGAGGTGACACAACAGCACGCGGTAAATCCGTTGAAATAGAACGACACACTGGATGAATGTGATTGCTTTTCTTTTGCCACGTTCTCTCCACACCTCTGCACCTCGCCTTTCTGGCTCTCTCAGGCCTCGGGGTGACTCGTCCAGTAGCGACCCGCCCCTTTCTATCCCCATCAATCAAGCTGGGAACAAGATCTACCAAAGCCGACGGCACCTCGGCCTCAGACCTTCGTAGTAACCGCTTTTCCGAGCCAGACGCAAAATAAGGAGGCCGGTGGCCTGGCTGGAGGTCATCCCCGCTCAGGGTGCACTTCCAAACACTCGCTGGCTTTCTCCAAACGTTGGGTAAACAAACCCGGCAGCTGGACCGGGGTTCGGAAAACACGCCCCGAGTGTATGTTCACGCCGGGGAGCGGGGGAGCGTCGAGATCAGCTGCGAGCATCCCGCCAACTCCGCTCTCTGGCAAACATGGCAGACATTGTCAGGGCTGCGGGGGCGACGGGGAGGCAGATGGCGAGCAGGTGCCGGCCAGGAAGGGTTTACTGAATATTCAGCAGACAGGATCCTGCGGCCAAACACGGGGGGAAACAGGCGGCGGTGAACAGGAGACGTGAATACAATGGAAGACAATACCTGAAACTCAAACTCCACCTATCACTTGTGAACCCCACCTGCGGATGGAGCGACCGCAGGGCGGGGCGGCAACGAGCGAGAAGCCAAACAAAGAAAGGAAACATGACACCCGAGGAAGTGAGGAAGTCCGTGCGGCTCAGAACACCTGAGGGAAAATATACAACAAATACAAGGAGGAGCTTCTCAGCTAAGTAGCTCAGGCACCAAAGCTGAAAGTCCACGCAGGAGAACGTGGACCTCCTGAACCAGGATCCAGTCCTGGTGAGGTGACCCCGAGAACCCGGGCTTCAAGTGCGATCAGAGGGTATTTCTAGAGCTCCAAATCCAAACCCAGACGTCTGGAGACACTTTCCATGCAGAGCAGGTCTGGACCACATGCTTCAAGACGATTCCACCGCGAGCGAGCGTTTGAGCGAACTCAGGAACCTCTGGACAGATCCCCATTCACTGGGGCGGCCCTCTGCCTCGACTGAGTAAAAAAAGAGAGATGGGAAGCGAGAACCGCAGAGGCGTGAGGGGCGCAAGGCACTGATGATCTATCGCGACTAACAGCTACATGCTAATAGCTAACATGATACAACATTAGGTTTTGTATTATTGAAAGAAATAACGGCGGTTGTGAGTTCCATCTTTGCACTCAGCCTGCAGAGTTCCATGTCCAGGATGAAGCCCTGAACATCTGCCGTGAAGCTGCTGGACAGCAGAGTGTCATTGGCGAGGCTGGACGGTCGCAAATGACATGTCTGCAGGTCAGAAGGTGGCAGGAGACGCACTCGGGAAAGCGTCGGCGGACGGTCCAAGCTCACATTGCAAAAACACGACTTGTTTTCCAGTAAAACCATGTCTGCGGTTTTCCCTGGAACCTCACACCACAGAAGAAGATCTTCCCTTTGTGTATGTGTATGTGTGTGTGTGTGTGTGTGTGTGTGTATGTGTGTGTCGGCGTCGTCGTCAGTGCGTCGTGTGCTAGCGTGGCCGGAGTTCCGACGGGATTGTAATCTGGGTGGGTATCCAGGTTTTCCAGATGAAAACAACTCCTGAGTGGACGCCTCCAGGGCAGGAGGGCAGGACTCTGACGTGAAAAATCCCCTGATCGTTCATCTCGTTGTCAGCCGCTCCTCCGGCCCCGCCGCCCATGCACGTATTCCAACGGTCAATATTTGTTTCACCGGGAGCAATTGTTCGCCGACCTGCGAATGAATCGCCCGTCCTCTGAAATATGTGACATTTAATTAGGAAGGGATCCGGAAGCCTGGCGAGGAGGCACCGGGGGGGGGTGGGGGGGGGTGAAAACATGTTGTTGCGCGGCGTCACCACCGAGGGCAGTCAACTTCGGGAGCCTGACACAGACGAGCTACGACAGAAGATTGAGTAGCGCCCGCCTGATGAGCCTGGGCGGAATGGTCAGATCCCCGGAGGTGAGACGAAGGCCTCAGAGGATGCCGGCCTCGCAGGAAAGCCTCGGTCCGCTCGTCCTTTCATTTCCTGCCTTTTTCCCGTCCGCTCAAATTCAGATGCGGCTATAAGAGCCCCCGTTGGAAGTAGGTCAACGCCCCCCTCTTGCTGCCGCCCCGCTCTCTACCTCCGTCTCTCTGGCTCAGCTCCCCTATAATCCCCTTCCGAGGCGCCTCGCTATTTAAATGAAACTCAGATGCTTTGATTCTTCCCGTTTCTCTCCAAGCTAATTTCTCCCCTGGCTTTGTGTCTCCTTCCCCTCCGCTCAGCTCCTCAAGCGTGCCTAATATCTGAGACCTTTTCCTTTTCTGCTGCACATCTGTCCTTGCAGACTTCATCTCCGCGTTCCACGCTCCGTCCAGGGTTATCCATCACTGTCACGGTCCTCCTCTTCTGCAGAGCTCCAGAATTACACCACGACTTCCGCAGCACCTCTGCCATGGAGCTCCTCGGCGGCAGGTCGGACGCTTTAGCTAATGCTCTCCTGACTGAGAGCCGCAGTAACGCGGAGGGACACTTTGACGGGACAGATGGCGGCCGCAGGAGTTAAGTAAGATGAAACGTCTTGTGACGGAGGAAAGCTCCCCGGCATGAATATATCATGATTCGTTCTAGAACTTTCCACAGCAGCCGTGGAACCTGCAGGCCGGCCCGGAGGCTTCACACAAATGCAAGGAATGCATTTCAATCCTCAATCGGCTAACATTTTCCAGGCTAGTTCGCCCGCGGTCCAGACCGTCCAAAGAACCCGCTAACATTAGCCTGCGTCTGTCACTGGTAGAGCAAGAATGGAGTCACAGTTCAGACTTCAGGTGAACTCCCCGAAGTCTTCATAGGCCCCTCCCACCGCAGCACGCTGAGCATTGTGGGAAGCTACTCTTCTTCATCTCTACACAGCATTTGGACAAATGTGTCCGGAAGGAGTCGTCTGCGTGTCTTTCCAGGTCTGAAATGATTCCATAGATCTCCGTACCTCATTCATCCATCCCCGTACAACCTTCTGCACCAGCAGAGAAGCAGGAATGACGACGCTTTTCCTGCATCGGCCGCGCCCACTTCAAAGTTCTGACCACGCACGAGGTAGTCCTTGGACACCCGGGTGACGTGAGAAGAACAATATGCCAGAACTGAACTGAAGTCATTTTGCCGCTGCAGCCCTGGAGACGAGCAAAGTCCTGTCTCCGGGTGGAAGACGCGGAGGACGTGGAGACGTGGAGACCTGCAGCTCTGCGGTGCGATTACACACCTGAACAAACTGCACATCGACGTCTGGTTTCCAAATCCAGCCAAAAATGATACACAATCGAACCCTTCCCCAGCGGGAGCAGACAAAGCTGTGTTAGCTTTCCACTATTCAGACACAGTTAACATAGCAACATGGCCTCCCGCACGCCGAATGGTTACGCCGCAGCCATTAGCGCCTTGCTCAGAGGCATCCAGAGCGCTGGTTACGGTTTCTCCCTGCGGGGCCGACACTGATCCAGTGAAATTCCAGTCACGAGGCCCCTTCCCGAATCCTTTGGTCACCTCTGCTGCAGCTGATAACAGTCAACCTTCTCATCGCAGAGATGGGAGAGAACCAGGTGTTTGAGTGGCCTCCTTAATGAACCATGAGGAGGAACAGGATCTGCTAGGCTGCCCTTTCAACCCCTGCAGCTTTGGAGGGGCGACACTAAACCGAGACAGAATGGGCGTGCAAGTACTCCGGTAGCGCAAGTTTAGTGACGGTGAACTCGGACACCTTCCTGACCAGGTTCTGCCCGTCTGAATTATCTCGGTGATGGAAGACCGCAGAGGAGGCTCCGCCCTCAGGTCAGCCCGGCCCGACGATTAGCTGTCCATGGACTCATTAATCACCGAGCATACATTCACAGCCGCCCCAGGTTTAGGTCCCATCCAGAAAATTAGCATTGAATTAGCTCACTGTTCCTTGTGCTAAGCTAATCATAGGGAGGGGTTTGTTTCTCCTGGTGGAACTGGATCGTTCTACAAGGTTCATTTGCCTAAAACGTCGATACAGCATATTTTAACTATTTGAAAGAGAGCTACTGCATCGTCTCGCGGTGCCGTGCCAGTGCTGCTGCTCCTCAGGCTTTGCGTGTCCACCTCCGCCAGACACCACCTCCTCCACCGTCTGACCTGTGTCTGCTTGTCCGTTAAAAACCTTTTTCACACGTTAAAACTCATTTCACGCGGGAAATTCAACCCTTTCGTCAGTGCTGCTTTTGTTTGTGTTGTTTTTTCAGGAAACTCTTTGCCCTTCATTGTGGCTCCCAGGAGGATGCCAGACTCTGAGGGTCCTGAGGTTCTTCCGGAGGCAGTTAAAGAAGTTTAACCCGCTAAAGACGATGACGGTGCCCTTCTACACTTCCGTCATTGAGTCCATCCTCACCTCCTCCAACACCATCTGGTACGAGACAAGTGTCTGGCTGCACTCAGGACCTGAACGCCTCCAGGACCCGCAGGCGAGATCCTGGCTGACCTTTTGAACCCCTCCCCTCTGGCAGGAGGCTGCAGCCCATCAGGACCAAAACGGCCCACCGCAAAAACAGTTTCTCCTCATCCGTGAGTCCCCGGACCCCCGCTGACACCGTCCCATCCCTCTATTGCCCCGCTTCGCCCCACCAACCGCAATCACCCCAATCTCACTCTGAGCTTATTTGATACCTGTTACGTGTTGTCCGTTTCACACCGTCAACCAAAGCAAATGCCTTGCAGTTGAAAAATGACTTGGCGATTAAAGCAATTCTGACTCTGATTCTGATTGTGATGGCAGCGCTTCAGAGGAAAAGATAGCAGCTCCTTGGAAGTGGATTAGATGTATAAAACATTTGGAAAAGGGCTGAAGGGCCAAAGTCACACAACTGTCGGCACTGTCACCGCCGAATGAAAGCGTAAACTTGGACACGTGAAAGGATTCACCGTGACCAAATCAACTGTGTACTTGTGCACTCGACGGAGTACGACGACGCTTACGGTGAAAATCATGTCACGTTGCTCCGTAGGAACCGAATCACGATGTAATTGGAGGCTCTCCTGTGTGAAACCCTTGAATTCCTGGTGTGTGGTCGTCACACGTGGTGTCGGCGGTCAATCCTGTTTTTAATGTTTGTTGCATAAAGTTTGTGAGAAATCGGTTGTTGAGTTGCAAACCCCACTCGGCTCACGGGCGCAGGGGACGGCTCTCCTCCCGCTTTCCCACAATGGGAGCGCTCGCCGAGGCCGGGGCTCCGGAATGCTGCTGCCGTAACGCATTACCGTCCACACACACACACACACACACACACACACACACACACACACACATCTGTGCCCTCACACTGGCTGCCGCTGGCGGTCTGGTGCGAGTGCAGTGTGTTCATCCCGGTTCGCGGCACACAGTGCTAATCTTCAAAGGGCAGCTTTGTTAGCGCGATGCTAACCTGCTTCCCCAGCCTCATAAAGGCGTCGGTCTCAGCGGCAGCGGCCGCACGCAGGAACAAGGAAGGTCTGGTGGGGCGATGACAGATCCGGTCTAGACTGGATCTGCTGCGTCTGGCTGCTGTGGGAGGTGTGTTTATATGACACCTTGTAAACCCGTGTGCGTGTGCGTGTGCGTGTGCGTGTGTGTGTATGTGTGTGCATTTGTGTGTGCGTGTGTGTGTGTGCATTGCGTGCACGAAACTTCCTGAAGGCTGTGTTTATTATCGACTCACCGGGTCCACAAAACAACAGCGTCTTGGCACCAAATAATCACCGCCTCACAGCTCCATGCGCTCTGCTGTCATTTACCCAGTGAGCCGAGGAGCAGCGCGCTCAGCAAGAAGGTCCCTGGTCCCACCAGGGACCTTCCTGCGCGCAGCCTCAGACACACCGCTAAGACAGGCCTTCAAAGATCTCGTCAAATATCAACCTCTGATTGCAGCATTTTGTCTTCATGAACCTGATTTCCAACCACACTTGCATCAGCAGGTCATCTCTGGAGGGAGTCACACACACATACACACACACACACGAACACACACACACACACACACACACACACAGGCTGAACAAACAAACCTTCAAACCCTGTATTGACAGACTGATGACACATTGGACACACACACACACACACACGCACACACGCGCGTTCGCTGTGTTGTTTGGACGAATCATATTTGAGTTGGCATGACCCATAAAAATCACATCTCTGAACGTTGGAACATCTAAAACCGTGTGCCCGGACCAGACCAGAAGAAAGCAGTGGCCTGGTGTTTCTCCCATTCGTGATGAAAGTCTTCACACACATGTGCCTCAACCGTTCATAAGAGCTGAGGAGGACCAACCCTGTCTTCTGGACATCTCTGTCAACCAGAACATCCCAGGTTGGATTTATCAGAAGAAAACTCAGCATGTGAGAGGACACGCTCTCTCAGGCTTCAGCAGCCGATGTGGGTTTTGGAGCGTTTTTTAAGAAACGGAGTATCTTCAGTGGACTTCTTTGGAGACATCCTGGAGATGGAGAGCAAGCAGGTCAACGGAGAAGACAGGAGGCAGAGCTGGTGATGTGGAGGTTCCTCTTTGGGAGTGAGGAGGATGGAGAGCATCAGGAAGGAGTCCATCAGAGGGACAGCACATGCTAGATGTTCTGGAGATAAAGTCACACTGAGTTGGTTTGGACATGGACAGAGGAGGGATGGAGAAGATCTGGGTGGAAGGATGGAGCTGCCAGGCAGGAGTTCTGGAGGGCCAGAGAGGAGGTTTGTAGATGGAGGGACAGAGGAGGTTTGTTAGTTAGAGAGAAGAGGGTTAGATGGAGGCAGATGATTGGCTTTGGTGGCCCCTGAAGGGAGCAGCCACAGGAGAGTGTTCCAGTCCTGACTTCTGCCTGAGGTCCAGGTTGGAGGTGCAGCTGTGGGACAGAGACGTGGGCAGAAGAAGGTGTGACCGAGCAGAATGGAGTTCAGACCTCCTCTCCGTGCCACTGTCATGTACGATGCGTGTTGAGCACTCCCTCCTTCTCCCTTCGACTTCCTCCTTCTCCATCCAGTACCTGCTGCGCCTCTGCTTTGGATTTCCCTTGATGGATCTCCAGAATTCACTGACTGCAGTCACGGCGTTCTTCAAGCCCGGGAGTTCTGTTCCGGCCTTCCGTCCGACGTCACGTTTTAGAATCAACCTCTTTTCATTCCTTCATTCCTTCGTGTCTGCGGGGCTTCCCCTGCTCTCTGGCTGCACGCAGGGACCTTCTTGCTGCGAGGAGGAGCTGCTAACCCCCAAACCATTTGTTTCAAATTTTTTAATTTGCTATCTTGACGACCGCCGATAACAGAGGTCAGAGGGAGGCGTTCGGACGCTCTTCCCGCGGTGGGAATCTGCGCCGCTGCTCCTGCCAAGGCTTGATCAACAGTCCTGCTGCTGCAAGTAAAGAAGTCAATTAACTTCCCCTGTCACCTTCCAGCTGAGTGGAACCCGTGCTGAAGGATGTACAAATTGCAGCCAGGAATCCAATTTCAGATGAACACACACCTTGCCCCCCCCCCGCAACACACATACACACACACACACACACACACACACACCTCCCCGGAGGAGGAAAAAAATCCAATCTGATGAAATATGATGACTTGCATTTGTGACTTTGTGTCGGTTCAGCTTGTGCTTTGGCCGCGGGACTGGGCAGGTGGTCCAGTGGAGGGGAGACCCCTGGAACCTGGACCTCAGGTACCCTTTAGATGAGGTCTACAGAAGACCACGAGTCCCAGGTTCATATCTAAGGAGATGCCTGGCCTTCGAGGTAAGCCCTCCTTTGTTGGAGGCGACTGATCGCTGAGTGATCTGACAAACTCACCCGTGGACATGTTTGGCTGTTACGTTGATGACACGTGGCTGTACATCTCCGCCTCGTCCATCTCTCCACCGCCACAAACTGTCTGACTGACATCACAATCCGAACGGACGAGAACTTCTTGAAACTCGGCATGGCCATCTCTCCACCTCCTGCCCAGGACCCCCCCCCCCCCCCCCCTGTGTGCCCCCTTCGCC
>CAAKHD010012365.1:29813-40295 GCA_901007705.1 Fistularia tabacaria
GGGGGGCCCAGATTGCCCACCCCAATGCCCCTCTCTTTCCCCCGTAGCCCCAGGCCCCCCGCGCCTCCCTGTTTATGCCTCCTTACCGGCCCCCCACCAGGTGGGGTTTTTTCTCCCCCCCCCCCCCCCCCCCCCACCCCCGCCTCAGTGATTGGAGGATTGATTTCCACCCCCCCCCCACACCCCCGCTGGCCTACATGGACTTTTTTCCCCTTTTTTTCTCCTTGCTGTTTTAACCCAATGGCTCCGACGAGGACTACACCTTGTGACCTTCTCAGCTAATAATAGCTAATATTGTGCTGGTTTGGAAACCCCTCTGAGCACGCTGGACCCGATGGAACCATCCATTTATGCTCTTCTATTTCTAATTCGATATGATCAATGGAACCGTGTCTTCAAGAATCCTCGGGTCAGGCATGAAGGCAGGAAGTGACTCAGGGTTTAAGGACGACCACCTCGCTGGAGTCATTGTCGGTCGCAGCCGTTCAGAAGGTAAAGAGGATTACCTGGGTGGGTGAATGGAGGTGAAGATCCTTCGGTACCGCCAGGAAGTGTGTGTGGATGACATCTGGTGGTGCTCAGAGATGCCAAGGGCCACGGCAAACGCAGACCCACATCCCAAAGGATCCATCTGATAGCTTTGAGGCTCTCGCTGTCTGATGTATCGACGAGGGCACACAGACTTAAGCAGGAGCGTTTCTGGGTTCTCGTTTCACAGTTTATCGCGCCTGCACTGACATGTAGTCCAGAGCGAGCCTCCTTCGAGACGTTATCTACATGCGTGTCCCAGTGTACGCGTGGGTCGCAGCTAACATCCTTGTCTTCTTGTCCCCGCAGAGCAATACAAGCACCATTGGTTCCCGGACCGTCCCTGCAAGGGCTCGGGCTACCGCTGCATACGCATCAACCACAAGATGGACCCGCTGGTGTGGCAGGCGGGCCAGCGCATTGGCCTGACCATCCAGCAGCTCTACCTGCTGCTGCCCAGCGAGCTGACGCTCTGGGTAGACCCCTTCGAGGTATCCTACCGCATTGGCGAGGACGGCTCCATCTGCGTCCTGTATGAGTCTCAGCCGGCCCCCGTGGGAATGCAGGCGGGCGCCGGCACCGGCGCCCCCTCGGGAACCAACGGGTCGGTGAGCCCCATGGTGGACAGTCACATCAGCTGCAAGGAGGAACTGATGGTGTTGGGCAGGACCAGTCCCTCCAAGAACTTCATGATGACAGTGTCCAGCTAGAGAGGCGCCGCCCCGCCAAGGCCTACTTCTGTTCAGGGTCAATCCGAGGCCGGTCCTGTGGGACCGGCCCTTTCAAAGCTAAGATGATGAAATGAAATAGTGAAAGAGGGAAAAAAAAAGCTAAAGAAAAAAAAAACAGAGGATGTGCCCCCGTCGTCCAGGTGATGGAAACCATTGATATCCCCCCCACACACCCCCCTCCCCATGATCATCTCTTCTGTTGTGTTTTTGGACCAGCTGGGTACTCCATTTTCAGGAGAGGCTTTGTGGAAATGGAACTGTTGGGGCAGCTATACCATCCAACCAGGAACCTGGCGCGGAGACTGGCTCCGCCTCCCCCCATCCCGCCCCCCGACTGGAAATGACGTGGCGACCAGCTCCGCCTTCGCAGGGGTCGTCAGCATCGACTTTGCACTTTTCCTACTTGTGGTTACTATGGGTACATGATGAACAGGCCAAACACCAAACCCGCGAATTCGAGGGAGTTCTCACCAGAAACCCCCCCCAATTTCAGATCACATTTCCCACCTGGTGTGCTGTTTGATTCCTGCGTGAGGAGGTGGAGGTCCAGGCGAGGCCTTTCTTCGTCAAAGCTCAGAGTCAAGAAACGCCCAACAAGAGCCTCTCTATTTTCTATAAAACCTCTTTTTGGACCACAGGGAGTTGGTTCTTCACCCTGAAGCTGCTGCAGCAAAGGCCTTCGTCTCCACACCTCCTCCTCCTCGTCCTGCCATCTGACTGACTGACTGACTTCACCTCGCCCCGTATGTAAGTGCAAGTGGAATGTGTGACACCTGTTACCTATGGATACCAGCGTGTCCGTTGCACTGTCGCCATCCCGTCACCGTGTTTGTGTAGCTTTCTTGGGGGGGGTGCGTGGCCTCCTGCCGACCTCCCTATGTTAAATGAATGTTGTTGAATTTAGCAATCAAGTTCCTGTGTTGTGACACCATCCCTCACCACGTCTCCTCATTTCCCACATTACCTGATCTCCACGTAGCACGAGGTGGCGGTGGGGGGGGGGTTCTCCAACCAAACCGATGCTCTTACTCCCGGCCCTCTCAGATTTCAGATTTGACCTTGAATGCACTTTGACGTCGGATTGTGTGGGATGTGTACACCCTGGATAAAATCGCATTGCATTCCATCCATTTCGAATGTCACCTCCTCACCGTTGTCCTTCGTTAGCCTGCACCGCCGCTCCTGGGCAGGGAAGAGTGCGCAACTCTGGATTTCAAATCTTTTTTTAACACTGTATTTGTGAACATTTCGGAGCCGTTGTTGTTCAGAAGGAGCGTGAGAGGCGGTCTGTCACCCGTTGGTATGGCACTGTTCCTTGGCGCTCTGGAGGCAGAGGCGCCGTTCGCAAAGGTTAGGACCAGGCGGCGACCGACTGAGTCTTCGGCCGAGGTGAGGTGTCGTGCACTGACTTATTGAGATTAACTTGAACCGCGGCGGGCCTGGCCAGCATGGATCCTCCCTTTGGTGACATCCGGAGCCCCTTGAGAAGGCCAAGACCCCTCCTTTAGTGTGCGTTGCCTTAAGGAGACATCTTTTTCCACTAATAATGAGCCATTTCAAACCAGTATCAGGCTTAGGTGAGCCAGTCTGGTGCGACGTGCTGCCTCAAAGCATCGCAGAAGCCAGCCTGGCAGCTTCGCCCCCCGCACCCTTCGGCGAGGGATGGCCAGAGTGCCTCAAGTGCCACATATCGCCCCTCGGCTCAGACCTCATGTACAGCCTAAAGCCAGCCGGTATGCTGCTAGCTGACCCCTGTGGATGCAGGTAGACTTAATGTGACACATATCAACGTCCATCTCTGCGGGGAGTTGGGTAAGGAAGGCGAGGATGAGGTGCGGGGTGTTGGAGGAGGGGCGGCCGGGGCCGGACTCTTGTCCAGGGCAGCTAAAATCCCTCCGGCGGCCCCCCTCTGGACTCGAACCCCGGCCCTCATTCTGACTGGAAGCCCTCAACCCTCCCTCGGAATCGATGGAGGAAAAAAAAAACCAGCGCATGCGTTTAGCGTGCTCGAGCTGCACGGGGCAGGGGGCGCTAGCGAGGAGCCACGGATGTCAGATGAAGTGCTGAGGGTACTGGATGGTTGTCTTCTGTTTTCATCTCACTGGATCGCGCTGCATTTAATTACTGAGTAGCAACTTTTGTTTACATGCATGTGAAAGGCTGCGGTGGCCTTCCGTCGTACCACCACCAGACCCGGTCCCTCGGTTCAGGCGTTGATTGGGACTGGCACGCCGGAGCAGATGCTGGAACGGCTGGAGGCATTAGCCGCTGGTCAAATCTCTCGCAGCAAGCCGGTTCACCAGTCATCTCCAGACCAATGGGCGTTTAAGCTCCCCTAAGCCTGAGAGGATCATGGGTAATAGAGCTACAGCCTTTGACGCACTTCTACCCCCACCACGATCGGTATACTCCCCTGGGCAATCTGTGAAAAGCACGGTTCGACATCGGCCGGATGGAGAGGAGTCGGCTGGCGCAGACGCCCAGAAGCCAAGCTTCCCCGGTGAACAGCGGCCCAAGTCCTGCCACTCCATGCCAGCCTTCCAACGGGGTGGCACTCCCCTCTGTGGATCTGGCTACGGCACTGGTCCGTGTTCTTTCCACGCAGCCGCCTCCATCTCCTCCTCTTCATCTGCTTTTTAAATGGCTTTTTAATCTGCCGTTCTAATCCAGTCCTCGTTTTTAGACCCCCCCAAAACAGAAAATTGTAACCAATCCCCACCCACCCACCGCTCTCAACTGGTTGAGGTTCTCGGCAATGTTGCATATTTAAATGGCATCCATTCAGCTTGTGCGCACATCGGTCACAGAATCGTTTGTAAGAGTGCTTTGAGGAGTCGGAGGTTTAACAAAAAAAAGAAGAAAAAATAGCACATAAAATGCACTAAATATGTCAAGTTGAAGTGGTGTGAGGTTTTCAAGGAGGAGCCTCTCCTGGAATGTACTGCCAAACTCAGGCCTCGGATACCCAATAGATACCCTTGTGGAAGGTGGCGCGCGTTGCGATGTGAACCGGGAAGGTTGAGTTGGTAGTTTCTTGCCACCTTCACATCGGGGATGTTTTCCATATCGTAGAATGTATCGTGACCGTACGACGAGCGGCCGAGTTCGTGCCAATGATCGCCCGCCCCCGGCTGTCTTCGCTGTGCTTTCCTTTTTCGTACTTCATCTTCTAACATGGATGACACTCGTTCACGAGCGAAGCCATTTTGCGACGGGAGCGTTGGCGAGGACCAAAGTCGTTTTGGTGAGGGACGTAGTTTCCACGATCTGTAAGCAGCGACGTATCCTTTGTTTTTTATTTCTCTTTGGGGTATTTTTTCCTGTTTTTCTTCCTTTTTTTTCCTCTTTTTTTCCTCTATTTACTTACAAAAGCAGAAAAGAGATAAAAAAAAATCTGAGCGTACCCAAGAAGAGAGGCTGTCTACCTTGTGATCTGTCAGTACATCTTTATCGTGTTCCCTTTCTTCATCTTGGGTATGTCGTGATGAACTGCTGTAAATTTGTACAGTTCATGTAAATTGATTGTGCGGAAGTTGTACAGATTTCTATATTTTGGAAGAAAAGTTTTTTTTTTCTCTGTAATAAAAGATTTCCTATCTTGGCATCGTACCACCGGTGGCCTGTCGTCATTCGCACCGTCCAATCACACATCGTGTCTGACGAGAAGCTTCCTCTCCGCCATGAAACGAGTGCCCGCCGCGGAGTGTAAGAGGCCGGACTGGAATCTGAGCCGGTGGCCTGGACGAGTGACAGGGACATCTGGGGCCGAGACGCCCGGGAAGGCCGTCATGTCTCCAAAACCTCCTTGGGGCAGGAGCTCCAACTCGCATGGATCCATTTACGCCTTTTACACACAGGACTTTGCGATGAAGCGGCCTGAAGCGAGGAGGGGGAGGGGCCTCCTGGACTCAGAGGGAGACTCAGCAATGTTTGACATCCATCTGTTGAACATTTCCTAAGCCCTTTGCTTCTCTGCTTTAAAAGGTCCACTGCCTGCTCAGCCAATCTGATCACTTGAAATCCAAACGTTCTTCTCACATCATGTTGTTCCTCTAAACTCCAAAGCCGGAGTTCCTCCAATCGCAAGCTGAGACAGATGGCAGTCTCAGCCAGGATTCTCTCAAACAAGCGGAAAGGTGCTAACTCAGCCAGGGCGCCGGCACGCACGACACCGCCGCGCCCAAATCAGCTGACTGTGCAAAAACCCCGGGTTCGGATTAAGACCGCAATCCTTTGCAAGCACTCGAAATCACCCAGGTCGCTAAGCAGCAGGCAGAGAAAGAAAACATTTGGCTCGTTTTGACACACAGACAATGGAGGGAACCAGGGGAGCTGGTTTAGCAGGAGCCGGGCGCAGAGGGCGCAGAGGGCGCAGAGGGCGCGGGGAGGGAAGAAGGCCACGGCCTGGAGTTTAAGTCGGGGTTTGCCTCTCCAAACACCGGCCGGCACCAGGCCTCTGCTTATCAGCAGATGGAGCATTCAAGTTGCCACTTGTCAGTCATGACTACATACGTTAGTACCAGATGTGCTTTTGGACCTAACATAGTCAAGTTTGTTCAGCAACACACTTCATATTCCCCAAACCCAAAGACAAGTCAAGAAGTCGAAACACAAATACGTTTTATATAGATTTATATATCGCAGCAGCATAGTGGAATCTCCATGTTCTCCCTGCGTGGGCTTCCTCTGGGTTCCTTTCAAAGTCCAAACACCCTTTATTGCCCAAACGTTTGAACGAGAGGGCGACGGTTGGATGTCTCTGAGTGGCAGATCTGTCCATCTGCCCTGGCAGATAGATATCAATAATACACTTTATGGCACAGGACACTGATTTGATAAATTATATTTCAATGCTTTAAAGGCCAGTTTCTACTGGTTTGCCACAACATGGGTTTATTGAAAGCTACTAATCCATCTCCTTCCCTCAGACGCAGCTGACACCTGAAGAACATCTCCGCTGTCGTCCCAAGCGTGCCAGCGTTTCGAGCTGTGAGGGTTGCAGTGGCGTTTCAGCCGCGATCGTGATGAAACCACTCTGCAACACTCCCTGCGCCGTCTCAGCGCTCACATAGCAACCGGGGTCGGCCTGTTGATTTCATTCGATCGGAACAAAGCATCACAGGGCGTTTGACTCACCCATCGCCTTGGAAACACAAGGAGATTATTTCAACGCGCCAGTCATGATAGGGCTGTTGGGTCTGAAGTCCGTCTCCCGCACGTCCGTCTAATCAGATGTCTTTGTTTTTTTCCCGGGATCGGTGCGCCGCTCGGACGCTCCCCAGCCTCGGCCCACTGCGGCGTCTGTGCATTGTGTGCAGCCGCTATGTCGCAGCCACAGAACAAAGGCCTGCTGAGTGACAGCCAGAGCTCGTGTCTGCTAATTCAACAACGGGGGGAGCAGACATCTGGGGCTGCTTTAGTGCCAGCAAGATAACAGGGTAGCCCCCCTGCTGCCAGAGAGCGTGTGTGCTTACGCCTAAACGACGAGAGCTTCGCCACAGCTGCTCAGCGGCCTTTTGCACCGCACGCTCAGGGCTGCGTGTCTGCGGTGCAGAAGCACTTGTGGGAAATGGGTGCAGTAGTACATTTGGTGCAGTAGTACCTGTGGTGTCAGTTTTAGTCGTGGGTGCAATGGTACTTTTGTGTGCAGTAGTACCTGTGGGTGCAGTAGTACATTTGGCGCAGTAGTACTTGTGCACACAGTGGTACTTGTGGGCTCAGGGTTGAAAGGAAGAGCGTGGCAAAGGTGTGCTTTTGCTTTGTTTCATCATGACGTTCAGGACAGGCAGTATCTCCCTGGACGTGCGGCCGTGGCCCTCCTGCACAACGCTGTCCTTCAGCACTGACATCTGCTGTGCGCTGCTGTTGTCTTCTCTGCAACCCCTCCCTCTTACACCCTTTGTGCGTCACTGAAACCAAGGACAAGTTGGTTCCTCCTTGGATCAGACCCTTCTCCTGCCTTCCAGGGCTTCGGGGCATAGAAGCTCTACCAGCCTTGACACTCCTTTCCCTCAGGCCACCACTCAGCCTGAGCTCTGTGATCTGCTTTGCCCCGACATGCCCGTCGCACCCGCGTCCAAACAGAGACACCAGATGAATCTAAAGAAAGCCGAGACGATAGCTGCTTTCGGGCAGAACCTCTCACAGGAGGGTCCAGCTCCAATTCATGTCCAGGAAGTAGCCTCCTCCAGGGGAACCTTTTGGTCTTGCATTCCCGCAAACAATGGGGGATCTTCCGGCTCCACACTCAAGAACAAACCACCAATGAAGAAGAAGACGAGGACGACAGCATCTGATATCCGGTAGTGATCACCAAGCACCCACACCAAATGGATTCCGACAGAACCGTAAAAAGACCCCGCCTCGGATTAGGAGCTAAGAAGGTTCTGGGAGCCTGAAGGTCTAGGGTTCCCGGTTCCTCTGCTGTTCAAATGCACCCGCCTGGAGTGAAGCCGTCTTCTGGGTGGCAGGAGAAGCTGCAGCGGTGGAGGCCATCAAAGCTTATCTTATCAGCAATGCACCATCCACTTTTACTGGAACCTCCTCTCTGAGAGAAAGCTAGAAGGCTCGGGTAATCTGAGGCAATGTTCTCCAGATACCGTGGTCACAAAATGTTTTGTGTATTTATACTGCACATGTACAAAGAGGGAAGTACCACACAGCAGCTACTGAATGGAAAGTCATCTGCTGCCACACCAGGAGGCCAGGAGGGTGGCGTCCCGTCTGGTCCTGCAGTAGATATATGTTGTCAAGATAACACAGGGAAAGGGAGCGTGATCCATTCGAGAGGTTTCTGCCTGGCTCCCTGTTCTTCACCCCAGAATAGACCACCTCCAGGTCTTTATCTCCTCCCCGAAGATTCTTGTCCTATCGCTCCTCGTTCGTCCCGCCACCGCCTCGCCCCCTCGTCTATCTTTGTCCCCCGTCCGCCCCGAGCCGTCAGCAGTCAGCCGGCACCAGAGGCCTCCCATCCAGACCACAGAGGGTCTGAATGTCTATATGACGTGTGAGAGGGTGGACAGTGGTGTTGGACGTCTCTAAATGTGTGAAGGTTCAGGATAAACTCGCCTCTCGTGACTCCAGAACGAGTGCTTTAGAGAACCATCGAGTGAATGTTTTCTCTGTGCAGCCAGACGTCAGTGGAAACTCCCAGCCCACAACTTCCGCGTGTTAAGTGTTCAGTTTCTACCAAACGCTTTCAGTTTTGCCGCCTGCCGGAAAGTTGCAGCCAGGCCGCATCAAAGAGCTCATCACCGAATCTCTGTCTTCTTCTGGAGCCGAGACGTCCATGGCAGCGTCCGTCAGGCCTTTGGTGAAACCGAGGTGGAAGTCCCACGGAGGGGATTTCCCCCGCTGTTTCCACCCGACGAGAAGCCGCCGGAACCCCCGGCCGGAGCCTCCGTCCATCTGCCGCCCTCCTCCCACAGATGGTTGAGGAGTCGGCGGCGGTCAGACACTCAGGCAGCGTATTCCTGCGGCCGGCCTGCTCCAATCAGCAGCAACCAGCATCCTAAATATAGCCTGGCCTCAGGGCTCAACAAGAGGCCCTCTACATGCAGACTGACCACACACACACAAGTGCAGGCATGTATTAATGCACACACACCAACACACACACACACGCACACACACCATCAAACAGGCCCAGACGTGTTTAGTCTGGAGTCTTTGTTTAAAAATAAAGTGGGCACTCAGAATCGATAGCGAGGTCCTCTCTGGAGATTAAAACCCAGGAGGTGGCCTCACACACACACACACACACACACACACACACACACACACACACACTGGAGGTGAAGGCCATCGGCGTCTTTGTCTGTCAGGTTTCTGCTGGCTGGAGGAGGAAGGTTCCCTCTGAGCCGCAGCAGCAGCTCCTAGAAGACGCCTCTTCCTGCCTTGGAAGTGCGGACCGGGCCCCACCTGAGGAACGCCTCCGGCATGAAGTTCAAGCCAGAATAGCGACACGTGTTCATTTAAAGCCCCCAGGTTTGGTTTTACTGAGAAAGCGACAGGAAGCAGTCGGCGCACGCGCCTCAGCTGTTTCCTGTTTACCCCGATGAGAAGACGCTGCTCTCCGGACGAGGTTCAGAGATACTTCGCTGTGGTTGGAGGTCGGAGGAAGAGGAGGCGGCACCGAAGAACCTTCAGAAAACGCCTGATTGAAAACCGAGGGGGGAAATTTAGTGAGACTGAAAGCGGCTGACGGGATCTGCTCTGCAGAGCACAGCTGTGTGAGCACACACACACGCTGCCAACGACAACAATGAAATCCCTCTTCAACGGTTGACATGCTGAGACGTCCTGCGTCCTGTCGCAGCTGCTCTGTGGGCGAGTCTCCTGCAGACCTTCTGGCTGCTGGTGAGATGTTCAGAACCGCCGTCGCAGCCAAAACATGTCAACATGCAAAAGCAGCGGCAACCGACATCAGATTTTCAGCTTCATGAGTAACCAGGACCTCCAGCGGCTTCTGACACCATGCTCCGCAGCGTCCTGGACACGACAGAACCTTTGCGGGAGGAACACGGAGAACCCTGAGGAGCTGCAAGCACACTTCAACACAGGAAGGAAAACTGAGGGAATCCAACCTGCTGGGAGGGGGGATGTGCTAACATCTAGAAATGTGAATGAGAGGGTGAATGGTCGGACGTCTCTCTACGCGGCCCTGCAATTGGTCCGGGGTGAACGCGCCTCTCATCCAATAGTAGCAGGGATGGGTGATGAACGGATGAACATGAATCCATCTGTGGGTTCCAGCAGGAGAGTGGAGGAGGAACCAATGTTCTCGTCACAGCGGACCATCAATGAGTCAATGAGGAGCTGAAGCGACACACGACTCCTCCTCCTCCTCCTCCTCTTCCTCCTCCTCCAACCCCACCACAGCTGTCGGGGGGGGGGCAAAGAAAGCAACCCCTCCTCCTGTTTTGGAGCAGCTTCTAGAAGGATTCAGGGCAGCTGGGCTGGAATGCTCTGGAGCAGCGCCAGGCATTCCTGCGCCGCCCCTCTGCACCCTCTGCTTGGCCTACTTGTGTCAGCACGTAAACCACGTATTACACACACACACACACTGTGGGGATGGAAGCTTCTGGAGGCGGCGTGTGTGTGTGTGTGTGTGGGGGGGGGGGGGTGTTTTAAAAATGTTTTCAAGAGGGTAAAAAAAAAGGCGGGGAAGAAAAAAGGGGAAAACACAAACAAGCATCACATGCCCCCCCATTCCCTTTCCCCC
>CAAKHD010012365.1:50363-57863 GCA_901007705.1 Fistularia tabacaria
CAGGGGGGGAGGGGGTGGAGGGGGAGGGGGGGGAAGGAGGGCCTTTCATTGGGGTGTGGCGGGGGGGGGGGGGGGGGTCCACTCGCTCATCCGGGCCGCTTTGTGTGTCGTCTGGCTTTCGCTCTCCGAATGACGGAGCACACGAGTCCCCGGATCAGGACGGATGGCCCCATTACCGAGGGCTTTTACCCCCGACCGAGAGGCCACGGAGATAGCGCTGAGAAATGACCGCGGCCCGTGAACCGACAGGGATTAGCGATAATAACCTCGGCTGAGTCTTCAAACGGAGCCGAGGAACGACAGAGGCATATCTGTGGTCGTACCATAACCTGGCCTGATCTTACCCATAAACACACCTTTCCTGAATGGCCTCTCCACCAGAGGAATACCTGGCTCCTCTCCTGGAGGCTCGCAGGATGGCAACTCAAGCCCACGAAGCACCCCAGAACTCCAAGAGCCTCCCAAGGTTACTCCTAAATGTGTACCCCATCCAGGTGCTCACTAGCAACGGTTAGCACGCTCAAGACATTGGATTTCCCATCTGCTACAAAAGTAAGCTAGCATTCCTGCTTTGACTGTGTTAGCAGAACACGGAGCTAGCTAACCCCCCGCCCCCAGCACGACTGATCTTATGGCTAGCATCTGGCTACGGTATGTTTGCAGGTTGTACTTTGAATGAAAGGGATCGAGGTTAAAGGGACAACACAGATTTGCAAAACAAGTGCCAGTGCAGCCAAACAGGACGGGTGAGGTGAGCTTCTTCTGCAACATCTGTGACAAAAAGGCTTCCCTAGCGCGCCTCTGGCCACGCAACACAGGAAATGAATGGTGGCCTCCACGTTTATCCATCACAACTGGAAATAAAGAGCTGCGCTCTCGTCTCCCGGTGCAGAGGCTGATTAGCAGTCGGCTGTTTGGGTACCTCAGGAAACCAGCCTGGTCCTCTCTGGATCACTGAGGATACAAGGCAAGTCAAACCGGGTCCGACACAGTTCCTGTGAACCAACAATTCAGTGTGTGAGTGAACGCCACGCCTTTGTTTGCCAAAGCACAGGTGAGGCGTCTCCTCGATGATCTCACACTTAAATATGGTTTTCTTTCGCCCAGGTGACCTTTTCTTCCACACATCCAGGAGCTCATTGGATACCATCTGAAGACTCACACAGGATCAATTGTGCAATAAATGTGTTTGTGTGAGTGTGTGTGTGTGTGTTCTGTCTCCAGGGCTGTGAGAACACAATGACGTCCTTCTGCTCTCACAGCTTGTTCTTCACACGTCGTCTGGGCACAACTTTCTCGGTGGAGGATTTCTAAGAACTGTTCTGAGATTGGTCAGAAGTTTTGAAGTGGGCGTGGTCAATCCAGACAAGCAGAAGTGTTAGCATTTCTCTGCTGAAGGCTGCATGGAAATGGACGGTCTGGGGGGTGAAATTACCAAAGGCCGAAGTATGAAGATTTAAAAAGGGGTGAAGATGGCCAGGGAAGGTTGTGCCCAGAGGAGAACGTCCGTCCCAAAACATGGACCCAGCTCCTCTACAAACTGGCAAATGGCAAACAATGCGAAGAGACGAAGGAGAGCAGCAGGAGGAAGTGACGCCATCGTTGTCTACCTGGCTGCAGCTGCCCCACGCTGGCGTTAAACACCGTGAAACCACCGCCAACACCACCGCTGCTGTTTGTCAGAGTCCCTGCCTGCTCAGTGCACGTGTTCCTGAACATGAAATATCACGTCTTGAACGAACTCAGCTCTTGTTCTCGCACCTCCAGGCCTAAGAAAGCAACAACCGCCGCAGAAATGTGATGCTTATTCAACTCGTACGAGATTACACAACGGAGCAGAGAAGAATGACCCCTCACTTTCCTGCTGTTCCACACAATCTCCATCCTTTCAGAACACCACTGTGGTCCTCAGGCTGAGTCCACCCTGCCTGAAGTGCTGAGCTTCACAAAGAGAGGAGCCACGGAAATGTCGTGTATTCAAAAACAGGCTGTTTTGAGTGTTTGCTTGTGAGCAAAGCAGAGATCTTTCCAGCATAGCCCATGGCCATTCTGTGCAAGGAGGTCGAGGGGAAAACACAGTCCGGTAAATGAGGACTTTTCCATGACTGGAGTGAAACCACCAGATATGAGGGTGAAGACCAGCCATACGCTCCACAACCTTGGAGATCATCTGCCGTGTCCATGTCCATGTGGCCTTCAGCACCTAAAAAGATACCGTTCCTACACGGGGAGCTGGCCTCTGGCATACCCCAGCATACCTCACTCAGATGAACCCCACTCACCCCCCAAGAAATGAGCTGAACATTTCATCCCGGTGACAACCACGGCTGATGATCCTCAAATGATCGAGGCCTCCTCGGCTTTCTGAGGCCTCAGTGAAATGTCCCATCGATCTCCGAGGAGAACCAGGAGAAATCCTCCGTCCCGGCCGGGCCGCCACCCCAGACGGAGGGCAGTAGGTCCAACACGTCTTCAGAAAGTGGACTTGAAGGAAAATAAACCCAAGCTTTGAGCCCAATGCATTATGGGCACCTCCTGAAGACGGCCGGGGCTGCAATCATCAGACCAAACGTCGTCTCGAGAAGCAGCACCATCGCAGACAGATGGAGGATTCTGACAAGAGCAAATACTGAAGCAGCCGGTGGTGATAAACAGCTGGACTTGTTTTCATTGAGATGAACGGTCAGCACCGTCATTCCAGCCGGACAGCAAACCAGACTTAGAACAATGCAGTCCATATCATCGAGGTAATAATTGATAATCAGATTCTGAAATCAGATCAGGACGACATCTCCCAGGATTGCATCAGGTCAGGACTACAAGTCACCAGGACTACAAGTCATCAGGACTACATCTCCCAAGATTGCAACAGGTCAGGCCCAAACTCAATGACTTGGGTAACAAACAGTTGTCAGAGTGAAACCCCAGCACCGCCATTTAACCATCTGTCAGCGTGAACGTCATCTTAAAGTGCTGTTGATGCAGCCAGAGGCAGGAAAGAAGAAGAAGGAGGAGGAGGAGGACAGAACCAGTGACACCACAAACACAGCAGCCCTCCTGTCACAGCTGCAGCCTTGCAACTGAAGAGAATGACCTCCCTCGTCAGGAGGACGTTGGCATGAGAAAAGTCACTCATCCTGGCTGGAGAGCAGCTTCACCAAGACAAGCTTTCTAGGCGCGGCAGAGAAACAGCTGAACCAGGCACGCCAGCGGCACAGCAGCAACCAGAGCAGATGAAAAGCAGGACTCACCGTGACCGTGGATCTCAGCAGGACTTCTCCCTCCACCTGCTCTCTCCACACAGCTGGAGCTCAGCTCCAATCAGGGCCTCCAGCTGCCATTCTGTCCTGCTCCTGATCAGCGCCCTGGTGTGTCCTGGAGCTTCTGACCGTGTGCTCTGGACGTCTTACCTTCATCTGCTTTTCCTTTTTGTGCTCCGACCTCAGACTGAACATTCGAGAACCTCGGGTGGAGTCATGGTTCCTGACGGCCAGATGAGGCCCTGAGCTGGGGAGCTTCATCTGGTGACTCCTGACCTAGACGAGCGTCTTGACGTGTCGGGAGGCGAAGATGCGACTGGGAGAGGATCTGCTCAGCGATAAAACATCTCCTCACAAACCATCTCTTGAAGGACTTCCATGTTTATTGACATCTAGACTGGTTTAACTGTCTGCCTCGCTGGGCGTCATCATGAGCCAGTAGGCGAGATGTTCGATCAGTGACCTGCTCTCTGAGCCGCCCTAAGCTCGTCTCCAGGAAACACCTTGAAGACCAGGAAAGCCCCCCAAAGTGTCCTTGTAGAACCTCAACAGGCTGAAGGAGAAGCTCCAGCTGCCGGCCATCAGAAGTTACTCATGACCTCGCCTCTCCCTGAAGGTGAGCAGGACCTCAGGGTTCTCCTGTCTAATGTGGAGCTCTCTTTCAGATCATCTCCTTTGAACGGGGTTGATTTGTGGAGGATTCAAACCACAAAGACGTGCTTGAAGTCTGGAAGACGCTGGATTTATCGCTTTCCCTTCCTTCATCCGTGGAGGTGAAGCAGCGCCGATGCCGAGGTTTTCCCACATGAAACGAGGCCACCTGTGAAGATGTGTCTCCTCCCCAAGCCCTGTGGAAACATCACCTTCTCTCGCTGGAGAACCTCTGCTCCAGGCAACCCATCCTCCAGTGGTCATCCAAGCTGGAGGAGGGGGTGACATGACACAGGTGGGAGAAGATGGAGGGTTGGAGTGCATGGAGGGGGAGCTGGAGATCATCTCGTATCTCCTCTGGATTTATTTCCAGCCCACACGTTTCCCTGGAACACCGATCCCAGCGGTTTCTGGAAGGTTCAGGGCGCGTGCTGAAGCATGCACCTCCACGCTACCTGAAGCCCTGGAGACATCTACAACATCAACAGGAGGACACCCACAGCAGCAGCAGGTTCAAGTAGGAATGAGTCAGAGAACATAGGCTGAGATGTTTCCGTAAAGATACTGACCGGGGCCTCCAGGAGCCACTCCTTACGGAAGGCTGAGCTCGGAGGAGGCCACCTCACTGCACCAAGAAGACATCAGCATTGATCAGGAGATGACAGAAGGGATTCCTGAACACAAACATCAGGTGATGAGAGACCACGCTGGCACGTTCCTCCCTGGATGAAGAACCTCAGACTCACATCCACCGTTGTGTCTCCGGAAAAGATTGTTCTTGAAAGCATCGTGGAACTTCTGGGCCAACGCCGACGCTGAGGCTCCAGACGTCTGCCATGGAATCAGACCTCCAAACTGGCAGGTCTTTGGACATGTGGTCATTCATTGAGGGGTTTGGGGGTCATGAAGGTCCAAGTCCTCCGCAGAAAGACCTCCAGGTCCCCTGAAGGAACCCTCCAATCAGTGGTAAGAACATGGTGAAAACCATCTGCCGGCACGGCCAGCCGAACCATCCACAGCCAAGAGTAATCAAGTATTTGGACGGACCAACGATGAGGTTGGGTCAACGCTTGAGGCGACCCTGAATTACAAGGACGTCCAGGTCCAGGAGGGAGGAGACTGGAGGTCCAAGTCCACCTCTCAGACCTTCACGCTGAGGAGGACCTCAGCCCACATCTCCTGCAGGTCCAGAAGCCATTTTAGAGACGCTGCTGTTGGTCAACCTGAGGCTGCCACAGGTGCTGCTGTGGTCATCTGACTCTCACACACACACACACACACTCTGACACTCACACACACACACACTCTCACTCACACACACCTCACACACACACTCTCTCACACATACACACACACATATATTAGCTCACAGGAAAATCAACTGATTAATTCTGGTCCTTCCATGTTACTGAGACCTGATGGATCTGCTCTCCATCTTCTATCTCTCTGCGTCAACACACACGCACGCACACACACACACACACACACACACGCGCACACATACACGTACACACCATTACCTAAAGTGTAGAAGTGACAGCTCTGCAGTTACGGCTCATTGCATCAGGCTGCTGTTTGTTCCACGCTTTGCAATTCAAAGCTCCGGTCCCCTCTGACACACACACGCTAACACACACAACGTTTGGTTGAAATCAGCTGGAAACTCAATCCTGCAGCTGATGGATGCTTTTGTCTTCACTCACAGTGGGATGATCTGGGTGATGTTCAGATAGTGTTCAGGTGGTGTACAAATGATGTTCGGGAGTTCTCAGGAGTGTTCAGGTGGTGTTCAGCAGATAAAGTGAAACACTGAAAGTGTCAAATATCTGCGTGCTGACAGGAATCCGTTTCCATGGCAATGTCTAAAAGTGTGGGATACCAGAACAGTGGAGGTTGAATTCCCTGCAGATGGACTTCAAACTGAAGACAGACTTTGAGTCCCTCAGGGAAAGGAGACGTCCTGGAGAAGCTCCAGCAGGAGAACAATCTTCTGAGGTTTAAGAATCAGATGTGGCGATTTCACGGCAGGGTGAAGTCTTCTTCTGTTTGCTTTCTGCTTTTCCCTGAAGCCCAGAGTGGAGACGGTCCTCTGATTGGCTGGTGGAGGGAAGGAGGACGTCCCTCAGAAGCAGGTCTTGGGTCTCCTGGTGGGTCTTCTGAACCCGCAGAAGACGTCTCTGTCTGTCACATGGATGCTGGGGTTCTAAAGAGCATACAATACATTTCCACAGGGGTCAGAGCTTTTCATGGTGGACACTGATGGACACGTCCCTCAGAAACCCTTGTGATTGGACAGCAGAACTGCAGGAGGTAGACGAGAAGAATAGATGAAGACAGTCATCTCGTCAGGAGAAGGGGAGAGGACACTTGTCTGAAGGTCTTCTGGTGGCATGAATTAATTAATGGTTGGATGGTTGGATGGATGAGTGGATTGATGAATGGATGGATGAATGGATGAATGAATGGATGGATGAATGAATGAATGAATGGTTGGGTGGATGAATGGATAAATTGGTGAATGGATGGATGGATGAAGATGAGCAGGTAAAGCTTTGCCTTCCTCCTTCAGTAAGTGGAAGTTCTGTGAAATGAGGTCTGGTTCTTCGGCCCCGGAAGGCAGATCCTCCGGTGGTCCTTCTCCTCCACCCTCAGATGTCAAGATGCTCCTCTCTTGGATCTCCAGCTGCCGTGTCTCCGCCTCACTGTGAGCTTCAATGTCTGGAACTAATGTAGGACAACTGGATCTCGCTGCCATGGAAACCAGAGGGCATCTGAAGGTCACCTCACCTCCAGGAAGCAGTCATGCATACAGGCAGTGGGCTGTGGGAGGTCCACCTGGAGAAGACAGGAGACCAGCAGGGCGGGCAGATGGAGGTGACACGCTCACTCGCACAAACAGCTTCTCCTGGAGGTTCTTCTGGATCCTCCGACGTCCGACAACACCATCCCGTCTTGAGGCTAAAGGCGCCTCTGCTCAACCTCTGGAGATCCAGAAGATTTTAGCAGAGGACCATCAGAGGAGGAGGAGGAGGGTGAAGGTGCGGCTCCAAACAAACTCAGTGGGAGATGTTCTCCAAACCAGGTGTTTATATCTTCATGAAGGACCATGTTCCATGTGTGTGGACGTGCACGGGATTAACGTGCACACCCCTCCCTCCATCTTCTCCATGAGTGTTAAAGCCAGGAGGAACCTTCTGCCCACTGGATCATCTCCAGAGATGTTCCATGTCACGCATGCTTCATGAAGATGTATGGGTCTGCACTCGTGTGTGTGTGTGTGTGTGTGCTGCCAGCGTAGTGTCATCACTAATCCTGGTCTGGAAGGAGAATGGATAGAGACCTGAGGACCATGGAGCTGCTCCACTGAATCTCAGCCGCTCCTTTCCAGGGCAGAAGACAGGAGGTGCATGAAACCATGAGATGTTTCCATCAGATCTGACCTGTGAATCAATTGGAGTGACGGTGTGAGTCCTGGGGAGAGACGCTCACATCGACTCCTGGTCATAAGATCAGCTCCACACGTCCACGCAGAAAGGAGGTCGATGCCTGTAAAACAGGAGGTCTCCTTTAAGGCTCAGAAGATCTGGAG
>CAAKHD010012365.1:60363-64850 GCA_901007705.1 Fistularia tabacaria
TGCTGATGTGTACTGATGAAGTACTGATGAAGTTGTGATGAAGTACTGAGGTGTAGCTGGCAGTCAGCCCTGCTCTCCCTGAGGTCTCAGGAAAAGGTGGGAAACCAACATGGCTTCCACCCATTGTCATGGCAGCGCAGGCCGGCCAAGCTCTGAAGGCTCTGAAGGTTCTGAGGAGGTGCAGATGAAAGCAACGGCCCTGGAGGAGAACCTGTGGGAGGGGGAGGAGAGGAGGAAGACATGGAAACAGGAAGTGGAAGTGGACTGGAGACTCCTCCAGGGGGAGGAGATTAGATCTTTTGAAAAGAGAAGGAGCCGGTGGACAGACTGGTGGAGGTCACAGGAGACAACTACTGGTGGACATTGTGAGGACCTGGAGCTGGTGGAAAATGATGGTGCCTGGTGGACAGTCGGGGGGTCTGGGGTGGGTTAGAGACAACAGATGGTCTCCTATCTACAAGGTGCGAGTGACAAATATCGTCTGATGTTCTGGACTCTCAAAGTGACCTTCAGCTGCAGGAGGAGAACATGTCAGATCTCCTTGTCTGATGTCCACCCATGATGAAGAGCCTCCTCTGTCTTCTGCTTCCACTGTGATCCAGGAAGATCTCCGGAACCAGGAGAACGAACGGATCCCGTGTGTGATGCCTTCATGTCACTCTGGTGTTTGTTCAAACATTCATAAAGGTTTGTCTGTGCTCTTTACGCCCACCAGCATGAAACATCTGCAGGTCCTCCTGCTGGGCTCTCTCACTCACACACACACACACACACACACACACACACACACACACACACAGGCACAGAGTCCACCTTGGTGTTCAAAGTGCGTGGAGACCTGCTGTGTGTACTCCTGCCGCCTGGAACTACAGAAGCAGGAGCTTCAGAGGCCTGTGGTTTCTCCACAACCATCCGTTTGACCTCAGTTGGTCCTCTTGGAGATAACCCCGGTGACAAAGGGCTTCCACACCAACCCCCACCTCCAGCATGGACCATCCACCCCCAAGTTGGAGGTTCAGGTGTATGACCACAGGACCTCATCCATCTGGACAACGCAGGGTCTCCAGAGACTGTGTTTGGACTGTGGAACCCCGAGGAACCCCACGCAGACACGGGGAGAACATGGATGCTCCACACCTGGTGGAATCCAAGCAGGGACCTCCTTCCAGTGAGGGGGCGGAGCTAACCTCTGCACCACCGCACGCTCTTCAGCCTATTTTAGCACTTGAAATCATCTGCAACACTTTCTTCATCCCATTTTCCAGGTAGCTTCACTGGCAGCATCCAGGAGAGCAGTCAGGAAGTTCTCACCAAGAGGTTCTTCTCATCTCACAGCCGCTCGGTTCTCCACTTCCAGACTAAACCACCTCTGATCACTCTCCATTTTCTCGTGTGTGTGTGTGTGTGTGTGTGTGTGTGTGTGTGTGTGTGTGTGTGTGTGTGTGTGTGTATGTGTGTGTGTATGTGATGGAACATCTTTGCTGTCTCCATTTGGCTCCTTCCTGCATGCAGGTCTTTCTGTGGAGCAGGGTGACCTCACTGGAGACAAAGAGGAGCGACCAGCCCGGTTCCTGTGTGGGTCTTGGTGATCACCAGATACATCTTGTGGACCTCCATATTTAAAACCCGTGGTGGTCACTGCTCAGATGTTTTGTTGGGACAAAATGGAGGTCCAAGCTCTTCTGTCCTGCTTCACCTCAGATGGCTCCAGCATCTACTTTTTGTCCAGAATAAGTGTGGAGTTAGCTAACAGCTAATGGAGTTCTTCACAATGCAGGGAGAAGATAAACACCCTTCAACAATCTGACAGTCCATGTTATTATTCCATGAACGCTGGAGAGTCAGCCAGAAGATAAGGAAAGGCGGAGAAGATGGAGGTGAAGAGCAGCCATGGCATTTGGTTTGGAGAGACTTAGGAGAAGACAGGAGGAAGATATTAAGGTTCCTCTTTGGGAGTGAGGAGGATGGAGAGGATCAAGAAGAAGTCCATCAGAGGGACAGCACGTGCTAGATGTTCTGGACTGAGATGGTTTGGACATGGACAGAGGATGGGTGGAAAAGATCTGGGTCGAAGGATGCTGAGGTTGGAGGAGGTCTGATGAAGACCAGAGAGGAGGTTCATGGATGGAGGGGAGGAGGACAGGGAGGTAGAGCAGAGGGTTGGATGGAGGCAGATGGTTGGGATGTCAGATCTTCTCTCCATCCTTCAGTCTTCTCAGTTTCTCCAGATTTCATTGGGATTCTAGTTCGAATGTTGTCCCTCAGACTGAAGCAGGACCTGAAATCAGAGGAGCTCCAGGGATCTCTGGCCAAAAGTCACCTGGTATCAAAGGAAGCCTGCAGGGCTCCTCAGAAGCTGAGAAGAACGTGGAATCTCAGTGCCAGCGAGAGTGCTCCTCAGAGGTCCATGGTAACCTGGGCTTCTTCATGTCTAAGCTATAACCAGGACCAGCCCAGCTCTCTGACACTCACTGACCAGGATCTACTCAGAAGCTACAGGAGGTAAACAAGACCCATCTGTAAGGAGCAGGGCTTCTTCTCCTCAGCCTGGGGTACATCATCATCATCATCATCCCAGTGTCTGCTCTTCCTGCAGGTTTCCTCTGCACACAGAGACCATCTCATTATCTTCTAGGTCTGGTTTCAGGAGCTAAGCCTGCCCTGAGACCTTTCCACCTGCTTTGGTCTGAGGGAGGCTGCCGCCTGGAGGAGAACATCTTGTCTCCCTGCTGCTGAAGAACGTGTCTTCAGAAGGTCTAGAGACAGCGACCACCTCTCTGCTCCCCGGGCAGGAAGATCAGCGTTCTTCTGCATCAGGACACTCCTGACCTGCGAGAAAGTCGAGGTGAGGCCTGTGAGGAGTGGTGATGTCAAAGCAGAGGACAACTTCTTCTTCTTCTGGTCCTTCGGGCTGCTCCATTCAGGGACTACAGCCAATCATCTGCCTCCATCCAACCCTCTCACACATCGTGACCTCCTCCCCTTCATCCATAAACCCCCTGTCTGGTCTTCCATCCAGACCTTCTCCAACCTCAGCAACTAGACCTTCTCCATCCGTCTATCCAGCCCCCCCCAAGTGAGCAGCCGGTCTCAGTGCTTTGTTTGTGTCCCTGCAGCTGATCTTCTCCAACCTCCACACCTACTAATCTGGAGAAAACACAGCTCCCATCAGCGCTTTCAGCAAAACACGAACCTCCAGAGATGTCTGCTCGGAGTGTGTGTGTGTGTGTGTGTGTGTGTGTGTGTGTGTGTGTGTGTGTGTGTGTGTGTGTGATTTAATCCCGTGGGGGCCAGACGTGGTAATCCAGCCTGGACTCTGGATTATGCTGGGATTGTCTGGGAGACACCACATGGCCAGCCTGGAGGTCCAGACCATTCCAGACTGATCTCCATCCACATGTTTGCAGGAGATGTGTTCAGAAGCATCTGCTGTCTGTCTCTGTGTTCCAGATGTTCAGATGTTCTCGCAGATTCGTGGTATCAATGGAGAAATCACTATTTCATTCAAACAAGTCCACCTGGTCCAGGTTTGGGGTGGAGGTGGTGGTCCACCGATGGCCCGGCAACCATCTGCTTCTGTCCGCTGCTAAACGTCCCATCGGGTCGACTGCGAGCAAACATCAACCCTACGTTCATCAAGTGGAAAGGAGGGCACCAAGCCGCCCCAGTGTGTGGGTGATTATGCTGAAGATCAGGTGTGAGGTGCAGCTGTGAGGGCCTTCTAGGCTGGGAGAGAACATCTCCACTCTCCAACGATGGTCTGTGAGAACAATTAGGAGAAGGTGATCCTGCTTGAACCCCCTCACAGCTTAACCTCACGACCAATCAGGAGACACCAGCCCTGGACTCCTCCAGGTCAACATCTAGTTGTCTTCGGGCCAGTGGTCTTCACAGGCCCAGTGTCTCTAGCCAACCCTGGGGGAGCTGCTGTGTGAGCTCTGATGGGACATTCCAGAATGGGCTCAGGCGTGAAGACCACCAGCCGTGATGAACACACCAACACCTGCACACTGAGGCTTAGAAGCTCACGTCCAAACACCTTCCATGAATTCTCCAGCCTGCTACACACACACACACACACACAGAGGAGGAGAAGAAGGAGAAGGAGTTGTGGAGATGCCTCCAGACAACCTTATCTACTCGGCTTCCTTCAGACTGTCCCATGGTATGATATACAACGTCTCTGTGATTAAAGTGCGTGTGTGTGTGTGTGTGTGTGTGTGTGTGTGTGTGTGTGTGTGTGTGTGTGTGTGTGTGTGTGTGTGTGTGTGTGTGTGCCTGGAGAAGGTTCTGTGTGCTTCACTCGCTGCTCTGAGGGTCCTGCTGTGAAAGTGTGGAGTTCCTCCTCGTCTGGAGTTGGAAACTTTCTCACAATGCTTCCTGCACACACACACACACACATACACACACACACACACACACACACACACTCCCACACATACTTTCAACATTATTCTCCCTCACCCATTTCCTCGAACTTGTACTCC
>CAAKHD010012367.1:0-10753 GCA_901007705.1 Fistularia tabacaria
AGAGATGGGAAAAAAAAAAAAAGGGGGGGGGGGCAAGGGGGGGGGGGGGGGGGGGGGGGGGTCTGCATTTATACATTAAAAATACAAACAAAGAAACCAAACAGCTGACTTTGAAAAAAGGGTGGGGTTTGTGAGACGTCCTGGGGGGGTCAGATTGGAGAAGAAACCCTACATGATTTGGAAACACCTTCCAACTTGCAGATGAGGAGCTCACAGGTGTTTGCTGATGGCATCACCTGCCTGCAGACCTGACCTGCAGCTGCACGGGGGGGAGGCGGGCGCAGCGCCTTGGGGTGAGGGGATGGGACGGGTGGGGGGTGGGAGGGGTGGGGTAGGGGGCGTCGGAGGACACTGCCGAGCTCTCGTTTCATTGGTGCTTTTCACTTTGTGGCTTTTTACCGAGAAACCCTGTGACGTCATGAAGCTCCGCCGTGGACAGAAAACCATTCAAAAGAAAACGGCCAAAGCACTTAAAATGGGAGATCCCTCCGCTTAATGCACTTCACTCAAAGCTTGTAGGCACGTCCGAGCCGCTCGCTCGCTCGCGCACGCTTGCTCCGGGGGTCCCGAACGGCCCGCTCGGCGCTCGCGTGACCGGCCGACGCAGACGGACCGGCCCAAACCATAAGAAAGGAAAACAAAGGCCTCTGAACGTGAAGGACTAAAGACGAGACTATCTACAAAGGGCCTGTGGTCAGAGGTAGGCAGCTGTGGAGACGGGGCGCTGAGGCAGCGTCCTCCGGCGGGGGGACGGGGTCGGATGGGGAGGGGAGGGGGTCCAGATACAGTTACAGTACGCGTTCCGTGTGCTTGGTGGGTTTTTACGACGCGGCCGCGGCGTTTGTGCACCGCGAGGCCGGCGGCCCCCGCGGCCGTCGCTCTCGCTCGCGTCACATTCCGACCCCCGGCCGGACAAAGACGAATGTCTCCAACTTGGTTCTGCGAGACACAGTGCGGCGGGACACCGGCGCCCCGCTCTGTCACGTGTGAACATAAGGCAAAAAGGGTTTTCTAGAGTTAGCTGCCTGACTGGCGGTCCGGGCCCCGGGCGGACCCTGAGAAGCAAAGGGACTATTTGGCCTCGGACTCCAGAGCGGGTTCTGGAAGCGAAGGCGAGGGGGACGGCCCGCCGGGCCGCTCCAGTACTGGCACCGTGTGAGACTGGCACATCAGTTAAAACGAGTTAAAACACGAGGACAAAGACTGCCCGTTCGCCGGAGACCCCCCCACAGAGACAGAACGCCGGGCCCACGCCGGCAGCACCGCTGCCGGACACGTCCCGACCCGACGGGGCCCGCGGTCTCCGGGAACGAGGCAACGACATCTACTCCGTTTGTAAATGCCCAAGCTGACCAAGGTAGCATGCTAGCAAACAACTTACCAACGCTGAGTGTCTAAGCTGGTTTACAGGGGCATGCTGACACACGGCAAACATTAAACGGGGCCGGGTGGGCGAGCTAGCTTCTAGTACCCAGCGAGCGCTAAGTGAGGTCTAGGTAGCTGATGACGGCCGCCGTCTGTGCGTAAACGCGAGGAGCGCCGCATGCTAAGGATTCAGGTAGCATTAGCATGCGTACGGCAGCGATCACATCCGCGGGAGCACGAAGCCGTGAGGAATGCGTGGACGTGAGGAAGATGTCGGGCGGTCGGAGCCTTTCCTTCGTCCTCGGGAGAGGACGGGCGGCGTTCTGTCTCTGTGGCTGCACCGTGCCAATGCGAACAGGACCAAGTTTAGCCGAATCCCGTCCCTCGTGCGGGACGCCCGTCGCCCGGAGCGCGGGGTTCGCCCCCCAGCCCGGCCCACCCCCACACACGAAGACGGACTCGCACACAGAACCGGATGCGGCTGCGGCAGGGAGTGGCGAGTTTCGGGTCAGAGGAGGAAGTGGGTCGGGACAGAGGGGAGGGCCGGGGCGGACTATCGGAAGGGGGGCTCAGGCGTGTGAAGGGAGAGTTCGGGGCGGCGGAGGATGGCCTCCTTGCGCGTGGGCGGCGGCAACGGCGGCTCATACACCCTTGGCGCAGCCATGGCGGCTGCGACCGCCGCAGCGGCGGGGACCACTGGCCTGAGGGCGTCCAGCGTGGCGACCGGCTGGGCGGACATGGCGGGGACAGCAGGCACCGCGGGGACAGCGGGCACTCCTGGCATGCCAGGCAGGGCCGTCACCGTGTCGGGGGACGGGTAGGCGTACTGGAACTGGGGGTACTGCTGCAGCTGCTGGTAGTACTCCGCATAATACCTATGAGAGGGGATGGGGTGGAGGGTGGAGAGGGATGGGTGAGGGAGAGGAGGGTTTAGGTAGGACGAGGGAGCGCCAGGACATTTCTGGTGGAAACACAGTGAGTAACAAGTTTCCTCTCTGTTTCATAGATTTTCCCAGGACATTTTCAAAACAATCCAGGAGGGCCGACGGCCGGGGATCCAAACACCCGTTCCCGTCCGTCGCAGGGCTGACAGGACGTCAGCACCTGTCAGGGCTGCACCTGTTGGCGTGATTGACAGTTCTACTGATTGTTCCGTCCATGATTCAGAGTCATTTGTCTTCATAAATGTCAATTGGACAGTTTTCTAATCTTCACATGAGAGAAGCGGACCTGTGAGCGGGGGCGGGGGGGTCTTACCTGGCCATGGGGTCTTCCGCCGCCTCAACGGCTTCCTCTGCGGCCCGACCAGCCGGCGTGGGCAGCAGGGGGCGCCGGGGCTTGGCCCTCTGGTAGATAAAGGGCTTCATCACCGGGTCCGGCAGGAGGGGCGCCGACCTCCTCAGAGGACTGCGGTCCCTCTCCCCGGACTTGGCTGCGGCGGCAGCCGCCGCCGTCTGCTGCTCTGCCACCACCTGCTGGCCCTGAGCGAAGTAATGCGCCTGCCTGGCCGCCTCGAAGATGGCCGTGGTCGGGTCCGCTGCACCCATGGCGCTAATGTGAGTGTAGGCCGGCGTGGCAGCGCCATAAAGCGCAGGGGCTACGCTGTAGGCGGGGTTGACCGCCGCCGCCGCCGTCGGCATTTCTATTCCCGGCGCGGCCAGGTAGACGGCGTTGGCCATTGCCGGCGTGTATACCGGGGTGGAGTAGGCCGCCGCGGCCGCAGCCGCCGCCGCCACAGGGCTAGCGGCCACCTGGCCGTAGATGTTGGGGGTCATGGAGCTGTACACCTGCGTGCCGCCGGATGTCAGGGCTGCCTGGTTGGCCACCGATCCATACAGCTGATTGGCGACGTTGGCGCCATACACCTGGCTGGCCAGGGCCCCGTAAACGGCCGGATTCACCGGGTTCCCGTCGGTGCGCGTCCCCGTGGTGATCCCCGTGAGGGCGGCGTATGTGGGGTCGAACGTGGACGTGTTATAGACGGAGTTGTGCACGCTCTGCTGGACCTGCAGCGGCAGGCCGGCCGCGGCCGCCGCCGCCGCGGCCAGGACGGCCGCCTGGCTCTGATACTGCTCCAGAGACGGCTTCCCCACAGGGCACTCGCCGGCGTAGTGGCCCTGCTTCCCGCAGTTGACGCAGGGGATCTTCCCGGTGGGGGCCTGCTTGCTGGGCTGCACCTTGGACAGCTCCACCGACAGGGGCCGGCCTTTGAAGGAGGTGCCGTGCAGCGCCTCGATGGCCTGCAGGGCGTCCTCCTTGTTCTCCATGTGTACAAAGGCGTAGCCTGCAGAGGGGTGAGGGAGCGTCAACACAGCATCTTAATTCCAACATTCCTGTCCTACAGCTCAAGCATCATTTGACAGTAGACATTTTCTTCCGCCTCCCACTAAACCCCTGGAGAAGAACTGCGGTGGTGAGAAGATCAGGATTCATTTTCTCCTCCTCCAATCTCAGACCGATGAGTATCATTACAATGAATGAGTGTAGGCGGTAACCCACCCCCCCACCCCCATCTCCCAGAAGCTGAATATTTCAGCAGGGAGGCGGCTCACCTTTGACCTTGTCACATTCCAGAACCTTCCCAAAGGTCTGGAAGAGCTGCTGGAGGTCCTCGGTGGTGCACATGCCGCTCAGATTACCCACAAACACCTTGGTGGAGTGCAGGGGCCTCCCCCGCGACTCCTCCACCACCAAGTTGCGTCCGCGGAACTCCCGTCCATTCAGCTCGCGGATGGCGCGCTCGGCGGCGCCCTCGCCCTGCAGGTGGACGAAGGCGAACTGCCGCAGCACGCTGCAGCTCACCACCTGGCCGTAGGGTTCAAAGATGGCCGACAGCTCCTCCTGGGTGGTGTCCAACGCCAGGTTACCCACAAAGAGCTTGACGGTGTGGCGCTTATCCATGGCACTGCGGGAACACGAGACACGCTTGACTGACAGCTGCCACGCGGGGGGGGGGACAACACACAGAAAACACACACACGGTGATGAGGACATTGGAGTTATACGTGTGTGCATGTGTGTGCATGTGAGTGCGCGTCCGCCCAGGGTCAAAGCAGCGTCCAGTAAAGTTCAGGAGATTAAGGGGAGCAAACACAGGATGAACACCATAATCCCAACATGGTGGGATTAAATTCGATCCCCGCAGTTTCGCTGGAATTAAAGCGGAATGATACAAAAACAAGAAGACCTGGGAGAAACAATTCACCTTTAATTCCACAACCCAGATTAGAAAAGTGAAGAAACAGCCTGCCGCTGGACTGCAGATTACACCAAATCTGCACGAGTTAGGACCTCACATTATCTACAACAAACAGGGTCGCCCGCGGGGAATGATTGACATTTGGCCGAAGACGCATGAGCAGGAAGTGAGTCGGACGTCGTGAGGAAGCGGACAGACGGACGCTTTTGGAAAGCAAACCATCGCAGATTAGATTAAAACTGACATGGGATTATCTGAGAAATTACAAGAGGACGGCTGCTATTGACCCCTTATTGTTCTCAAACCTGCCTGAACACAAACACACGTTTGATCGATTTATGCATCTTTGATGAGGTCATTTCCCTCGTTGGGCCGCCCGGCCACCGAGCCGTTACCGAACCACCGGGAATCCCGGCGAACAAACACCGAACACTCGGTGAACGTCGGTTCACCGGGCCTGGGGGTAACCTTTGACCCCGCGGCCTTCCTGCACGGATCATTGCGGATACGTGACAACGAACCGAATCGTCAACGTTCACATGTTATGTGTGTGCGCGAACACACACTTTTTTTCTGCCCGTGTGTGGTTGTGTTTGAGTGTGTGTGTGCGCCGCAGCGGGACTGGGGCTTTGTGATGACGCAGCGCCGCGCTGACTCGACACATCGAAAAAAAAACCAAAAAACACAGCCCGAAGGCCCAAATACGGTCGTTTGGACGGGTCGTGGTTCGTAAGTAACACCGAAGGCGGAAACCGGGCGCCCATCGAGGAAACCAGCCGGGGAACATCGCGGAGGCCCGAACCAACCGGGAGCCGTTTGTTCGACGGTTAGCTATCTTGCTAGCTTGTTAGCTAGCTTGGTAGCTAACGACGGCGGAGGAAAATAAAAAACAACAAAACGTTGATTTTCCGCGTAGTGCCGACGAAAACTCACGGGCACCGGGACGCACATTCGAACAAACCCGCGCTCGACGAACACGAATCCGGGCCCGTTCGACAGGCGGTCGGGCGGACGGACGGGGAGCGGAACCGGAGCGGAGTCTCACCAGGTAACGCTGCAGCTCAAAATGGCAGCGGCGGCTTCCGCCTCAGTCTCGGGCATGGCGCGGGGGTCGCGCGCCCGCCGGGGGGCGGGGCTTGAAGGAGGGGGCGGGGCCAACGCGGTAAACAAACGGCGCTTTTTTTTCATATCTTTTTAATATTTTTAATATCAGCCATCATTTGAAAGGATTTAGAAAATATGTTTTGCCCGGTTTGTAATTTTTAAATCATTTTCGATTATTTTTTTGAACCTTTCTTGGACATGTGAAATATGAACAAACAAACATGGCTGAATCCAATCGTAAATCACTGACATTTAACTGACATAAGGAAACATGAAGAATCATATTTTGCATCTTCTTTCGCCACAGCGAATCCACCTTCTCCATTGAACCATATTCTCTGGATCCTCCTCTCTTCATGTCCTCTCTCACCACCTCCATACATCTTCTCTCTGGTCTTCATCTAGTCCTCCAATTCCATATCTTTGCTCTCCCTCCTCTGTCCATGACCCAACCATCTCTGAGCTTCTCTCCAAAACATCTAGCATGTCATTCCTGATCCTCTCCATCCTGGTCACTCCCAAAGAGAACCTCCACATCTTCATCTCTGAGAAGAGAGAAGAGCCCAGTGGAAAACTGTAACTGATGACAGTGAGTTATATTATATTATATGTATTAAGCTTCATGGATCTAGGGGAATATCATTCATAAAAAGGTATATTTTTTTCTTTAACTTTTAAAGATTATATAATATATAATCAAAGTGTTTTTTAAAGAGGGTAAAATTGAGGGGGACATTTTTGCATCCTGTGTTTGTGGATGAAGAACTCGGCCAAAGCTGAAATAACATGGACACAGAGTTCATCTCTTTGGTTGCTAAAACTAAACCAAATGTCATGTTGTCTCTTGACAAACTGGTGAGGGGGGAAATTTTTCTTTCTTACATTTTTGACTTTTAGCCCAAAAACGGTAGGACTTTTTTGCATGGGAAAATCTATGGTCTGTGGTTTCAATGAAATGTACAGATATTATCTTCAACCTCAATAATTCTTTGGATGGGTGGATGTTATTCAGAACTTTAAAGTTTGAAGTTTCTTCTGCAGATTTATTTCAAACATCCCTTTGATTTTGACGTCTCTGTAAAACACTTTCGAATAAATTGCATATCCTGTCCATGACTGAAATTCCTTGGAGTGATTTCACTCCCTCCACATTGTTTTAGTCCCCTGCGGGATGAATGCCTCACTTCTGTTTGGTTTGATACTTCCTGAATCATCTTTGGCTACTTCCTGTTGACAGTGACTAGCGACTCACTGGCTTTGGTGAAAAAGCGTCGCTGGGCCGTGAGACCAGCCTCCAGCTGCTTCAATGTCTCACGGCGTTCCCAGTTAGCTTGTTGCTGCAAGTAGCGTGTTTCGTCCGGCAGTTTCCTCCTGTTCTGTAACTGATTGAAGAAATATTCCCGTCTCCAGTTGTCCTGGAAACGGCGGCCCTCGCTGTCAACTCTCCTTTTCTGACTTCCATTTTGAGAAATGGGCAAAAAAACAGATCACGCGCAAAACGGGGTCGTGAGCGGTCGGCCACAAGTTTACCGTCACCCGGTGGTGAAATATAAAACAGCTTTTTTTACACGTGTATTTTATATATACTGTGGACAACAGGTGGAGGAACATCTAGAGAGGTGGAGGTTTGCTTTGGGGAGGAGAGGAATGAAGACAGAATAGATGTGTGTGAATGAGAGGAACCCCGCTGGAACGCTGAGGCTGCAGGGAGTGGAGATCAAGAAGGTGGACGAGTTCAAGTACTGAGGGTCAACAGTCCAGAGCAGTGGAGAGTGTGGAGAAGAGGTGGAGAAACAGGTTCAAGCAGGTTGGAATGGATGGAGAAAAGTGTCAGGGGTTCTATGAGATAGAAGAACATCAGCCAGAAGGAAAGGAAAGGTGGAGGAGACAGTGGTGAGAGCAGAGATGATGGATGGTTTGGAGAAAAGACAGGAGGCAGAGCTGGAGGTGGCAGATGAAGATGTGGAGGTTCTCTTTGGGAGTGACCAGGATGGAGAGGATCAGGAATGACATGGTAGATGTTTTGGAGAGAAGGTCAGAGATGGTTGGGTCATGGACAGAGGAGGGAGAGTGAAGATATTGGAATTGGAGGTCTAGATGAAGACCAGAGAGAAGATGTATGGAGGTAGTGAGAGAGGACATGAAGAGAGGAGGATCCAAAGAGCAGGCTGAGATGGAGAAGGTTGACTGGCTGTGGAGACCCCGAAGGGAAAAACCCTAAGGAAACCTCCAGCGTGGAGGAACCACACGCAGACCCGGGGAGAACATGGAGGTCCCACCACGTGGTTTGTTTATCTCCTATGAACATGGAAGGACATCTAGAGAAGATTGGATGCTTTTATTCCGGAACCTTCAGAAGCTTGCAGGAGAAGCCCTCCGTTGATTATTGATCGATTCCTCGTTGATCCTCAGGTGATTATGATCGACTGACTTAAAGACCCCGTCTCGAGGTTCGAGATGCGGGAGGCGGAGCTTCAGAGGTGGGCGGGGCCTGCTTGGATCCGGGTGGCGGCGGCGGCCTTGTCTCTCTCCTCCCACAGCGTCACGCCGTCGCAGGCGCAGATCTGCTTGGGGTTCTGGAAGAGCCCGGCGGACCGAGCGATGATCCCGCAGGCCAGCCTGCAGGGAGGATGAGGAGCATGGACGGTGGTGCGGAGGAGGTCGTGTTTCTGTTCCTGGAACATCTCAGAGCCGTCGGAGGTTCGGGTTCCACCCACCTTTCGCCCGAGTTCCCGGTCACCTTGGAGAGCGGGTGGCCGCCCCGGCCCAAGTCGTCCGGCCTGGCGTCCACCACCAGCGATCGGCCAATCACGTCCCACACCTGGAGCCCAGGGGGCGGGGCCGGCGGGAGAAAATCAGGACTGCGAGAAGAACCGCGAGAAGAACGGAGAGAAGAACCGCGCTTCCTCCCGGAGAAGGAGACGGTACCTTCAGCTGATGGTCCTCCAGCCTGAAGGAGGCCCGACCGTCTGGTCCGGCCACGACGTTTCCCAGGTCGCCCACGTGCTGCGGAACCACAGGTGAGAACCGGGGAACCGTGACGTTCTCCGGCCGGGTTCCGGCAGGAGGAACGTGGGTCTTACCCGCTCCGAGTCCGTCCGGTCGCCGTGCTGCCGTCCAAAGGGGTTGTAATGTTCTCCGCAGCTGCTCGACACAGAACACAGGTGAGGTTCTCCACGCGGGCGGAGCGCTCCGGTTCCTCCCGGGTTCCTCCCGGGTTCCTCCTCACCTGAGGCAGTCGCGCGTCAGGTCGCCCAGGGCGTGCACGTGGAGGCCGTGGGCTCCGGGCTCCAGCCCGTCCACCGTCCCGTCAATCAGGCAGCGATCCTCCGACAGCTGCAGGAAGCGAACCACACCCTGGACCCGACCGGCGCCGGACAACATGGCCACCGCCGCACCCAGGTCTGACACACACACACACACACACACACCTGATTTTCAGGCATCCCAGCTGGGTGAGGGGGCGGGGCTTAACCTGGGCGGGTCAGCCGTCAATCATCCAGCTGTTAAACCTGCAAATTTAGCCTTCTTCTTCTTCTTCCACACCTACATCCATTTAGAGTCTTCAATGAACTAATGTTTGTGGACTTTGAGGGGAAGAGGGAGAACATGGAGAGAACCCAGGTAGGAGAACATACAGAGAACCAAGGTAGGAGAATGTGGAGAGAACATAGATAGAAGAACATGGGGAGAACACAGGCAAGAGAAGGTGGGGAGAACATAGACAGAACATGGGAAAACCCAGGCAGGAGAACCTGGAGAACCTGGCGAGAACCCACAGAGAACCTCACCTGGGCCGGACCCTCCAATACCCTTGAGCACGGCGCTCCTCCTGGTGGCCTCGATCAGAGCCTGGACCTCGGAGCTGGTCAGCGTGGTCTCCACCAGCACCGACTGCTGCGCCACGTCGATGCTCAGCGACTGCACCCCTGCAGAAGATAGAGGTCACGAGATGGAGCTCCCCACACACACACACACACGGGACTACGTCTTCCTGGATCCAGGACCTCCGGTCTCCACCGGGCCCATCTGGAGGTTCTCGAGGCGTCCACAGAAGATCCCTAGACCTCTGAGGTGTGATTGACAGGTGGAGGCATCACCTAAACACCAACTCCAGACTTCCACAAACATCCAGCTTCTCCCTCAGCTTCCTCCATGAAGGAGGTCCTGCTGGTCCACGCAGAACCTCAAGAGTCTTTCCACCACACACACTCTGGTGTTCCTCCTCCCTCGTGTTCTTCACCACTGACTCAATGACCTGACCCCTCGTATCTCCTGGACCTTCTGCCCTGCGTGCGTGAACCTGATAAGAATGTCGGTTGACGCGCTCCCTCGTCTCTGAGGTTCTCCGCGTCCCCCCCGTGTGCTGCTCTGTGGACCAGCGAGGAGAAAGGACCTCCTCTGGTGGACAGCGGCTCCACCGCACGACATCTGGGAAGATCTCAAACCCCCTGAGATGCCTTCAAACTCTCCCAGAGCGTTGCTTCAGGAGGGCCACATGTGTTGTCAAGGCACTTCCGGGGGAAGATCTCAAACCCCCTGAGATGCCTTCAAACTCTCCCAGAGCGTTGCTTCAGGAGGGCCACAGGTGTTGTCAAGGCACTTCCGGGGTCCCCGTTGCTTCCTGTGCCCCCCCACGGCTTACCTGGTCTCCTCTCCAGAGCGGCCCTCACTGCGTCTGCGCAGCCATCGCACGTCATCTGGACCGCGAACTCCAGCTGCGCAGCGGAAAGAGCACACGGAACCGCCGTCAGACGCCGGCCGGAAACACATCAAGACAAAAACAAGGGACGCCTGGAACGATTGAAACCACCTTCGCGGCGCCCCGCGGCTCCATCGCGCCTCTTCCCGCCTGGACGCGTTCGGCGAAACACTTCCGGCTTTGTTATCCGCGGAAGCGCTCGGCCGCCGCCATCTTGGTGAGGTCGCGGCGAGGTCGGCCACAGCTCACTTCCGCCTCCACGCGCCCAACCGCTGCTACTGCGGTGTGTGTGTGTGTGTGTGTGTGTGTGTGTGTGTGTGTGTGTGTGTGTGTGTGTGTCTGTGTGTGTGTGTGTGTGTGTGTGTGTGGGGTGATTGCGTGCG
>CAAKHD010012371.1:0-12032 GCA_901007705.1 Fistularia tabacaria
GGCCCCCCCCCCCCCCCCCCCCCCCGTCCCCGCCCCCGCCGGCCCTGTTGTTCCTGCACCCCCCCCAGTCCGGCCCCATTTGGTTGTATTTCATGGCTGATTTGCGAGGCGCGTGTTTCCTCCTCCAACACCACCAGCCAGCCCAATCTCCAGCGGTTCCTGACATGCTCACCTCGCTGGAGGTCATGCTGGAGACTTCTCCCTCCCTCCCTGACCTGCGGCAGGTGGAGGACGCGAGGGGAGGGCGAGCTGGCGGAAAACCCCGGCCTTTTCTCCTAACAGCTGTAATGAGGGGACGTGCCCTTCCGGATAATCTCCTCGGCGGTGTAAACCGACACCGCCCCCCCCCCCGTCGCCGTCTTCCCGTATTGCTCCCACGTAGCCGTCTTTCGGTCCAGCGTGGAAACGTTCATTCGCCTCTCCCGGCTCCGGTTTCGGTCCGCTTAGCATTGGCGGAGGCTCTCCTTGCGTCATAAAGCTGGAATTACAGGCGCGCAAAATGCCCCCCGGGCCGGAAGACAACGGTCCCGTGCACATAAATTACGGCGGGAGCAGGATGGCATATGACAAGGAGCGGTAACTTACTATTATTGCCAGCGACCGATGATTACGGTTCCCGCGGCGGCCAACAGGTTGGAGCCATGCAATATGCATGGGGGATCCGCGCAAATGCAAATCCTCCGGAAAATATGGCTGCGGGGGGGCGGGGACCCTGTAGATCACAGATGAATGTCGAGTCGCGGGGTCAGACGGACGACTTCCAGGGAATCGTCACGTCGGACTTGGAAGGGCTCACGGGGAGATTTCTACGACAACGCGGCCTTCAGCGTTGCGCCGTAACTTTTCCCGCTCGCGGGTTGGGTGTCCTAAACTCGCCAGAACTGCGAATATGAATATCCTTTCCCAGCCGAGCTGCTTCGGATCTGTTTCGGATCCGAAGCGGATATCGCGAAAAAAAAATCTCCCTTTTTTTTTAAGGATTTCGCTGTCGGTCGCCTCCTCGAAACGCGGCTCCACCGTTGTAATTGTTTATCCCCGCGGCTGTGGCTCGTCGTCCGCGAGGCGTTAGCCGCCTTCATTAGTCACACAAACATTGTTTTTTATAATTATTTCACATATTCCCTTCTTTGCGTTGCTCTCTTCCCTTTGTGCTACTTCACACTGCACTTCACTGTCGGCTTTGTTATTCGTCTGGAGGGTTTTCATTACATTCCCCAACTAGCAATTAGCGTTCCTCTCCAAAGCGAAGGCAGAGCGTTGCCACTCGATGCCCCATCTCTTTATTGCATGGTTAAGTACCCTTCAGACTCATACGGTTATTAATAACATTGTTGCAAAATCGCGCGCGCGCGCGCAAAAAAAAAAGGGCATCTAACTAGGTTACCGCGCTGTTTACTTTGCATCAAAACATCGGGGTTAAACAAATATACCCGTCTCCTCTTTCGCCGTCTCGGCCCTCTCTCGCTCTCCCACTCCCCTCATTTCTCAGTTTGAATGTGGGCACAAAGAGGCAGAGAGAGGAAAGTTAATTAGATAGAAGTACAGGGGGGTGGGCGGCGGCGGCGGGGGTGGAAGGTGGGGGGGGCGAGAGGGGGGGGGAGGGGGCACCTGGTAATGGAAAGGGGCAGTATGGAAACAGATGGGCCAGAATTTATTAACTTGCAGGAGCGCTTGGAGGAAGCCACCGTGACCAGACATTAGGGCAAGTCACTGTCTGGGCGAGGTCTAGCAGCAGACTGCTGGATCCAGGTAGAGGCTGTCTGAGGCCCCCAAAAATAGAAAGGACATTTATCTCTGGATTGTTGCAAATGATCCATCAGCTAAGAACTAGGGATGCAATCCAGCTCACAGGTGATGTGTTTTTTTTTTTTTTTTTCAACCTAATGTCTCGGCGGTGAATCAAATAGCGGATTTTTTTTTTGGCAGTGAATATACTTGTTGGTGATATTTCTATTTTTCAGCATTAGCTGTTGCATTTTTTTTTTTTTTCGTTTACTCATTTTGCATCTATTGTATTACTTACAGTGTTGAATGCTGGTGAAATATGACCCTTCTCTTGGATCTGGCCTTCTGTGCAACTTTTAATTTATTTTCATATATTGTCACATATTCTTTTAATAGGACCCTTGGACTGAACGGTGCCAAATCCTGACCGAAATCCGGGGATTTTTTTTTAGGCCCACCGTAAACTAAGTGTATCCCCACGAGGTAAAATATTTCCCTTAGCTGAGGGGGAATTTAGGAGCTCCCCACCGCCAATCTTGGTGTTCTGTACCGAGGCTTTTACAGTAGCGAGCACTGCAACACGGATACTACGCCGTCATTACCTCACCGCATCGCTTGCATAATCCCGATACGTGTGATATTGCAGTGGTAGATAAGTAACACAAAACAAAAAGCCCCAAAAGCCCCCTTATAATTTCCGTGTTCAGCAGCCGTGCTAACTTTTGATGAGAACGAAACACGAGAAGTTCTGGTTGTTGTTTGGTCACGGCTGCAGGATGTGAACGGGATGTTGCATAACTGTATCACGTTTTCAGTGCCGGCGGCCGCTTTACTACATCGTGCTTTAAATATAATCAACAAAAAAAAAAAGGAAAAGAGAGGGAGAAAGAGAGGAAGAAAGAAAGCACTATATCGCTCACCTGGACGCCATCCATGGCACATTTGTCACACAGAATGTCCACTGTAGCCACTTAGCTTGAGCTATGTTCAAAGATAGCACCCTGTGCTTATTCTCAGGGAGAGAGAGAGAAAGAGAGAGGGAGAGAGAGTGAATGAGAGAGAGAAAGAGAGAGTTAAGAACATGTAATTGAAAGCAGATGGTGTGGCTCCTTTGGACAGATTAGAAAGAATAAAAATAAAATAATAAAATGTGCCACCAATTATACCTTGCAGTCTGTTATCGGGCCATTCCAAGTCTTGTGTGTGTGTGTGTGTGTGTATGTGTGTGTGTGTGTGTATGTGTGTGCGCGTGTGTGTGCGTGTGCGTGTGTGTGTATGTGTGCAAGTGTGTGAAACCCTGACAAATGAGTTTGCAAAAAAAAAATCAAAACTCTTAACTTCAAATTAAAATCTCAAAATACTACATTAATCGCCGCTAATATGCTAAAGACAAAGTACTGTTTGAGATTCCAATATAGGTTCATTGATTACATTTATTGTTTTATCTGCTGTTTCAAATTGAAATGCACACAAGCCACAAATATGTGCACGTGACAGGTATGATTTTCTTATAATTATGTTGACACGGTTGACATTACTCGGTTCATTGTTAGATTACTGATGTTTATTTTAAAATTCCACATTCCAAATGATAAACAAAATGACTGAAAGACAAATAACAACAAATGGGATATGATGCAAAAAGGTTAAAAAGTTGGTCAAAAATTAAAACGTGAACTGTAGAACGGAAACAAAAAAAATGCAAAATGTGTAAAAAGTTACATATGTTGAATTTACATGAATTATCTGAGCCTGCAATGTTTCTGGTGAGTCCACTGACCTGAGTCAGTGATTCAGTAGCGTTTCCTGCGGGCCTCTGTTTCGAGTCAGTGAACCGATTCACTTGAATCATCTGATTCAATTGTGTTCCAAGTGAGTCCTCTGAATTGAGTCAGTGAGCTGTTTCAACTGAATCATCTGATTCAATACAGTTTCTGGCGAGTCCGCTGACTCGAGTCAGTGAACCGGTTCACCCGAATCATTTGATTCGGTAGTGTTCCCAGTGAGTCCGCTGACTTACGTCAGTGAACCAGTACACCCGAATCATTTGATTCAGTAGTGTTTCCGGTGGGTTCGGTTTCTTTTCTTGCGTACTTAACAACAGCCAACCAGAGGACTCATGGAATCCAGGATGATGGAGATCTCAGACGCGTTGTTCACGATTCAATAGGAAAGTTAGAATCATTAACCCGCCTTGATTCAGTATCCGCCCACCTCTAGATGACCTTGATGCACAACACCGAGATGTTCCTATGAGACATGGCGGCGAGTTTAATGGCGCCCGGACGACCAAGTTTAACTGTTTGTTTTATGAGATAACGATAAGGAGGATTGGTCAAAATGCAAAATATGTCAGAGGTGCACGCAACCCCTGTTGATGAGCCCGGGAAACGAATGACGCAGAAACGCTCGCTGCTAAGATGGCTGCCAGTCTCACCAGGAGCAGTTGCAAAACGCTGCCGAAATCTCAGACAGTGCAATGGCCGCTTCCTCGCTTTATGATCCGAGACCTTAACAAAGTGGCAGAATTCACGTGGGAACAGAAACAGTCGAAGGCGTGACCGAAACCCCCTTCTTGATGCTGATTATACGCAAGTTACCTTGGCAACGCGTCACATAGCGGTTGGTTTCTTGAAATGGGGAGGACTTGAAGGAGGCTTTAATGCAACGCCACGACCGCCAACCGCCACTGAACAGAGAGAACTACTTTATGATGCAACTTCACGCACTTTGATCTGAAAAGACTGGAACTCCGTGAAAAGGTATAAAAAGAGTTTTGGTGCAGGACTTGTGCAGCTAGCGGATTGAGCTTCCCGGATTTAATGATTTACTTCTCCTCCAATAAATCACAAAACGAATGAATAATGAATAAATGGAAGTTGATTAAAAAAAAAAACTACCCGAAAACAATCTGCACAAATATCAAAGGGAACATTAACAGACTTAATTTGAAGAGAAGAGCGGAAATACAACCGAAATAGACGTGCCGGGAATGCTTTTAATTAACCGGAGGTACATTCATAAAAGTGGAGAGAGACAGAAAAAGGACAAGAATTGTAACTATCTGAGAGTGATAGCGAGTGATCCAGATTTTGCGCCTAATAAAATGTGTAATCAGAAAATGAGCAGAAAGGGGGACCACAATTGTACTCACAGCTGATTATAAATGGAATAATAGACTTATTTGAAACATTAGCAGCTAATTTCAGCACGGCATATAATCATTTCTTTAATACGTCGAAATCAAGAGGCGTTTGTTTTGATTGTAAGAGAGAAATGGCGGATCGGAAGGCACCAGCTGCCGGGATGTACATGTGACGATGGGCAGCGGAATCGGTAAAATATCAGGGACGGAGGTGACACCCGGCAGGACTGGAGGCCGACAGGGGGCGGAACCGTCGTGTAAAGCCATCGTTGAGCGCAAACCATCCGAATGCTAGCAACGATTCACCCGATAGGTTAATACGACTCTTCTCGAAGAGGACACTTCGTGTTTAGCGATGATGGGCGGAGGGCAAACACCGTCAAAGGACCACGCCTCTTTGGCTACCGAGCGACGTTTGACACAACACCGTGTCTTGAAGAAATGTTTGCTGAGTCTGAACTACTCAAAGGCACCGTCGGCACATTGTGGGAAATGAAAGAGCAGACAAATTGGAGAAGTTCGAAGAAAAAGGATCCAGCGATGTGGATAAAAGAGGATCCTGCGTGGCGGCGGCGGTAGGATAATCTTTGCAAAGTGAGGCATTTGAATGTGGTTAGGGGCAGATGAATAATTCTGGGAAGCAGTGGGATAAAAGGCCAAGGGGAAGTAACACCGAGCAGGAAAAAGGTAATTGCAACAGTTCTCTCTTAATTACGGGATACCGTCCAACAGGTTTTTTTTTCCGCCGCCAAGACTTAAAAGTGGATCCTCTCCTTTTGTGCTTGAAAAAAAAAGAAAACATCGAGGTGAAAGACAGAAAACGATGACAAACAGAGCGGGTCGGACCGGAGGAGCGGCGAGCGACATTTTTTCCATTTTTTCGGAATCCCTCGGTGTTGAATGAAGGATGAGGCAAAAGAACGTGAGCGGGGGTTTGGGAACGGAGGGAGAGAGGACGTGAAGAGGATGACGAAGAGAGGGTTGGGTGGTAGGACTGAATGCACAATTACAAGGTGTGTTAGCACATGGCACCAGGCCCAATGTAAATAAAAACAAAATTTGAAAATACATACTGTATACATAAATATATTTATAGTATGGGGTTCCTTGACCTCAAAAACGCCGCAGAACCCTGAATTAAGGCTCATTAATAGGCAGAGTTAAATAGGCGTACCGACGTGGCCTTCTGTCTGTCCTCTGCGTTCATTGTCGTGCAACTCTCTGTGTTTTCGGGGGGAGCTCGGGGACGCCTAGCCAAACGCGGCAAACAAGGCGGTACCGCTGGAAGTCGTCGGCGGGCGGTGTTGCACGGTATGCTGAAGCGCAACTGGCGAAAGGAGACAACATGGGGTCGGTACAACCAAGGAGAAGACTTCTCCATCCCCATCTATCTACTGCACCCCTTCGGTCCCAGAATGTACATTATATCCAGCTCCTCCACCGTCGCCATGTTTGCTAATGTCAGAACTCTGTACTTGGAAATGAACTCTGCACTTCCCTCTGAGTGGATGTATAACTTAAGAGCCATAGGAAGTTTGTGGACAATGTTGTTTTTTTCAACGAACGTACCTGTCTACATCCGTAACGCGAGCGTGGATCAGCCCAACACGGCGATTGCGATTTAACGGTCGATCACAAAGGCAAGGCGGGTCGATCACGGAGCCTCTGCATTTGAAAATAAACTCGACGGCGCACAGGAGAACCGCGCAATGTAACAATGAGTGACAATTGAGCCACAACGTACGCTGCACCTACAGGTAGAGCAGGTAGATCACATGACATTAATTAAATAGCTGTTAGCCTATCATCCATCCACATTGGGGGGTATTGCACTCGATTGACATACGGCGCAGCCGGTCTGAGATCTTGATCCAAATACCGTTCCACCATGACCGATGGTCATTTGGACGTCCGTCATGGTCTGGCTACCAGTAACAACGGTGGTCAGGGCCGTGCAACCCTGGCTGATTCCATTCAGTTCAAGACTTCATCAGGATAAGCTAATGGCCAAAAATGTACAGAATTGTATCATGTCATACATGTTCAGTGTATAAGTACACTTGGTATTACAAAATTAAATATTTTAAGCCTTTTTCAATTGTCTGGATATTATTTGGACTTGGTTATTTGCAAAGTGGCTCGCAAGCCAAGAAAGTGTGGGCACCCCTGCCTTGAGGGATTATCGAGGCGGTTTTTACAAGGTGGCTACGGCGAGAAGAATATGAAAACTGGGGCACGAGGCAGATCCAGAAGACGGGGGGAAGATTCACAGTTCTTTGATGGGCAACATGGACAGAGGGAAAAAAAAGAAAACGGAACGGTAGGAAGTGGCTGGTAGGGCTTCAGATTGATGAAGATGAAGAATTTGATACCTGCTTGAAAGACGGTGTGGAAAATTATAAAGAAGGGACGTCGCCCCGCTTCGCTAATGGAAGATCTCCTTGGCTAGCAAGTACGAGACGGCGACGGCGGGGAAACGAATCCAGCGGGAGGAAAATTAGGCAACTCGACGAGATGCGGGGGGAGGAGGATTTCCAGTCGTAGAAAGAGGACGTGCGAATAGAAAGAGGAGCGGGTACGAAGAGGAACGCTTTTGATGTAGAAGCGGGAGGAGGTGGCACTGATGAGGGAGGTCTTCCTTGAAGAAGACAGGCATCCAAGGAAGGAGGGAAGAAGGAGGAGGAGGAGGGAACTCGAGGAACATATTGATAAGATACCGCTGAGAACATTGCCATGCATGAGAGGATTTAAAAAAAAAATAAAAATGCAAGCCTTCACTGAACGAGAGGCCGAGGTGGGAAAAAAAAAAAAAAAAAAGCGGAAGGAGATGACAGAGACGCTCCAACCCCACAGTGGAGATGGAAATCCGGAGAAAGAGGGGAGGCTCGAAGACTTGAGGAGGAAGGTGCCACGGAAGAAGGAAGAGAATGGGATATGAAGAGGAGGACTTTTGAAGTGGGAGGATGACGCCACGAGTTGCGACAGGGAGGTCTTCGACGTAGACCCGGGAAACGATTGCAATATTGATGAAAGCCCGAGGCAGACATTCCGATGATGAGGGGAGGCTTTCAAGCCGGAGATGGAGGACACGGCAAAAGAAAGAGAAGCCTCAAAGACAGAACAAGGAGGACATTACCAGTCTTCCAATGAGGACAGACAGAGAGCGGAAGAAAGCCTTCTGCGAAAGGGAAATCCACCCAAACCGTCGCCCCACAGTTATCTAATGATACTCAGATGTTGGGTCAATCCATATTTAGTTACAAAATATATAATTTACATGCATAAATATAATCTATGTCGGGTAGTTTTATAAAAAACCCGACCCGGCAAGAAGTGTAAAGATGGCATTGGTACCAAATCGATCCCATTGTACTTTTTGCAGGACTGGAGATGTAACCGCGTGACCCGGATCTACAAGAGAAACACGTTGCGTTGAAGCGGAACAGTGAAAGTGAGAGCGCATCCAAAGAGCGGCCCTTCCACGTAAGTATCTCTTTCGTCCGAAGCCGCTAGCCTCACTCAAATTTGTCCGCAGTGAAAAAATACAGTATGCTACCAAGCTGCTAACGCGCTAGCCGATAATGTCGCGCGAGTGTGAGAGGTTTTGTACGCGCCGCCCACACTCTCACACACACACACACACACACACACACCAACACACCAACACACTCACACGTAAGGGTTTTCAGAGGCTTGTCAGCGGCGAGCATGAGAACAAGTGCGAGTAATTTATTCATTGGGAATGAAAGAAAGGCGGACACGCGGCGGCCCTGCTCAGATGCGTTGTTCTGATATTTCCTGGGGAGGAGTGCATGTTTTGCTCCCGTAGGCTCTGCTGAGGGATCTCCCATGATGCACGTCTCTCATCCTTCCCGCTCCTCCAATCCTGTCTGCACTTGAATCCCATCATCAATACATGCTAACAACCTCATATCTTCTCTTGGACTCTCGCAGGCTCCCAGGGGGTCGAGGCTTGATCTCCCGCCGTGTTCTCGCCAGGCGTCCGCCATTGTTATGTCTTTTATTGTCGTATCATTTTGGATATTAGCATGTAACCGTTAGCGCTACTTGTATTCGCAGCGATAGATCGCCCGTTCCCGTTCCGCCCAACCCAACTGCGCTCGCGCTCTCTCTTTCGACCCCGTCTGGTCGAGGCAGAAGGCCGCCGCTGAGCCGGGATCTGTCCCGAGTTTTTTCGTGAGAATACCGTTTTGTGATTTGCCGCCATTTTAAACAAATTCTGACCCGACTTGCCGAAACAAGGGCTTTTTGGACGTTTACTCGATTTCGGAGTTAAAGAGAACAATTCTCTTTCAGAACGGGTACCCAAACACCTATGGAGTCTGTCGTCGCCGTCGTCATGGAATCCACCCATGTTGTATCCGAGAGCAATTCCAGAGTCCTTCATCCGTCTCTTTCCGAGCACGCGGCTGCTCAGGGAGGGATAATAACTCTGCACACATGGAAATAGTCCCTATATTATCCGTAACCAAGCAACCGGCCTCAGACACGAGGCGCCGTTAGCCTGTACGTTAACTGGTGTGTCAATATGGACGCGGATTAATTCTTTGACAGCGTCCACGGATTTCCTCTTTAAAAAACCCCAGGTTACAAATGAAAAACCCACCCGAAGAATGGGGTCGAATTATAAACCGCTTTGTTTCGTGCCCCTGCGATTTTTATCGGGGGTGGAGAAGGAGAATCTATCATAAAGAGGGAAAAAACTTTTTTACGGAGTGAAACACCTCGGCGGGTCGTGTCTTTTATTATACGCCGTGTCGTCGCAGTTAAACAGTATTCAGCGTACAGCCTTGAGTGCTTAGAGACATAAAATACATCCTTTAGGCGGCAAAACAAACACATCCTGTCCTTCCAGCACAATAAACAGCATATTGGAAGGAAGCACGCCGCTGGGAGCGGAACAGTCTTCAGAAATAAGTAGGGAAACAGCAATATGATATTGAGCCCCCGAGGTCCTCAGACTTCTGAAGAAAAAGGTGGGCTTCGATTCTGCCACGTTGTCGACGGCGTGTGAATCATATATAGCGCGTACACACACACACACACCTACACACACACTCACTGACAAACACACACTCTTGGGAGTCCGCCGCGACTACACATACCCTTCTTCGAGGAGTTTAGAAAAGATTCGCCGGGCGAGGAATCCGTGACAGTCGCGGGTGGGAACCGTACGCACTTCTTTGCGACTTATTCCTTCGGTATGTAGTTTTTAATGGTAAAACCACTCCGGTGTACATGTACTCATTATAGTCGACTCTTGGCGAAGCTGTGAATGGAACCCTGCAGACGGCCTTTCAAAATCGCGCCTACGCCGTGCTTCCTCCCCTCCCCCCGCCCCATCTCTCGCACGGAAATACAACAAAAGGATCCTCCAAAGGTTTTTTTCTTGTGTGAGGGGGGGTTGTAAGGAGTCTCGGGTAGTTTTGATGTTTTGAGCCAAAGCGCTAAAAAAGAAAGCGCCGGCGGTATCAAACGGCTCGCTGCTAAAAGCTAATGAAAAATAGATTTAGCAGGGAGCGTGCCACTTCGTTTGACGGAAGTCGACATGTGCGACGGAAACAGCTTGTGAACTAGTTGTGTGGGTTTTTGCGCAGACGCCCCTTGTTTGTGTGTCAACGCCGCCGCCGATCCTACCGGGGCCTCCGCCGAATTAAAAATAGACCGCGATGACAGCTTCGCGGCGCCCGTAAAGACGCCTATTAACACCGCGCGTGTTACTGCAGAGCCTATTCTCTGTAGAAAACAGAAGCTAAAGCCACGCACATGTTCATACGTGTGTCAAATGGGATGTCAATGGGGCGGTTAAAAAACCCTGGGTTTATTTCCCCTTTTTCAAAATCATGGATTTACATTTTTTCTCAGTGTCGCCAGTACGTAGTATCTGTGAATCCTTGGGGATTCAAAACGGTTTCGTGACATTACGGGGAGAAACATTATCTAAAAGGTCAAATCAATGACGCCAGAGTTCCTCATGCCTCCTCCTCCAGATTTTATTTTCATGGCGCCAAAATATGACACAGTTGTCTGATGACACTTTCCATGTAAATCAGGTCTGGAGCACACTCTTTAAAATGGTTTATAGAAAAAAAAGCAACCCCCCCCTTAAGGAAGCACTTATGTGATAATCTGCTTTTTTACCTGTGGAGACACCTCAGACAGATCCAAGCTCAAAGAGGGCGGCCTCCTGGAGCAGACATGGATGAAAGGTGGATTCAACGTGGGTAGACCCAAGTCAATAGATTTCATGATCTCCCAAATTTAGTACAATTCTTATTTTTTAATGCAGTAAATGCAGTACTTTTTTCCAAAACAACAAGTCAATTTGGGTCTGATTTTGTTTATATACTGTGGCAAATCACAACACAGTTCTCTCGTGAGACAGATGTGGGCGGCCTTCTGCCTCGACCAGCTTGGGTTTGGAGAAGAGATTGGAGAGAGGAGGGTTGGTGAGGGTACAGAGGAACAGGCATTGCTGCTGACATCAGTAGCGCTCACAGTTTCATGCTAATGAAATGACACGATGATAGCTTTAGCATCCAGGAGAGAAATAACATCGGAGGACATCCAGCAAGATGGCTGCTGTAGATCAAGTCACGCCCCCTTCAAAATGAGACAACCCAAGGACCCGGGAGACGACATGAGGCTACTGGCATGCGTTGATAATGGGACATGAATCCGGACAGGAATGAGAGAAGTGCATCCTCAGCAGAGGACGCCTATGGGGGGCTAGGTTAATGCTAATGATAGGCATCCTCGCAAAGAAAGGTCTTCGTATTCGGAAACAGGGAAGGTTGGAAGGTGGTTGCATGGAAAAGGAGCTCGGTCGCCGGAGGCTCCGCCTCCGGAGGCCGCAAGTCTGCCCGTTTAGATTGCCCTTTCACTGTCACTTCATAATCACTGTTTGACTGGAATTGAAATTTTCAGAGGAGACTCCTGATGAGCCAATCTGTCAATCATCATACTTTGCTCTCCCCCCCCCCCCTTTCTTTTTGTTTTAAATCGTTCCATGATGATGATGAGTAGATTGTTCATTTGCGTTGCTTTAACGGTTGCCATGCGTCCACATACCCCCCCCCCCCCCCCCCCCCCCCACCCCCCACCCCCCCCCCCCCCCACCCCACGTCCCCCCCCCCTCAGC
>CAAKHD010012374.1:0-18395 GCA_901007705.1 Fistularia tabacaria
ACAGATGCCCTATACAGGAAGGCTCAGAGCAGGATGTTCTTCCCGAGGAGACTGAGGTCGTTTGGTGTCTGCAGTGGGCTCCTCAAGACCTTCTCCCAGTCTATGGTAGCCAGCGCACTCTTCTTTGCTATAGTGTGCTGGTGGGGCGGTGCCAAGACTGGTGAGGTCAACAGGCTCAACAAGCTTGTGAGGAAAGCTCGCTCCATGGTGGGACTCAACCTCGACCATCTTGAGTCGGTGGCTGTGCGGAGGGTGAAGGACAAACTGGGAGCTATCCTGGACAATCCTTCCCACCCCCTGCATGACAAATGACAAGCTGTGGCATTTGAGCAGCTCATTCAGCCAGCGGCTTATCCCAGTCCGGTGCAGAACTGAACACTTCAGACGCTCCTTTGTGCCCACAGCCATCAGACTGTATAACAGCAGTCTGGACGGGACACAATCCTGACTGCCTGGGGGGCATCTGTGCTACCGCCACCTCATCACTCCGTCAACCACTCACACGTCTTATCTTATCTTATCTTATCTTATCTTATCTTATCTTATCTTATCTTATCTTATCTTATCTTATCTTATCTTATCTTATCTTATCTTATCTTATCTTATCTTATCTTATCTTATCTTATCTTATCTTATTTTACTCCACATGAGAAGTACCACAGTGGCATGTTTCCACTATTTTCACATCCTATTTCTATTTTCATTTGTATTAACTAACCTGGATTCTCCCACGCCGCCCAAAGCTGCCACCTGTACTGGGCAAAAAGCTGCCTTACCATGAGTTTTACTATTCATCCCAACACATTGAATGACATGCACTGGTACCTCAACAGCAGTCAAGAGCCTTGGATGCATCAGTGCACATAAATTGTTTATACCGGGCTTTGTGGAGAGCCTAATTGGCCATATAAATAAAACATGTTAAACTTACCCGGCACCGCTGCCGTTCCCACAGAGCAGAGCATCCCTACGGCCAGGGAGGTAATAGTAATTTGCTGGAAGGGGAAGAAACAGTCAGTCAAACCAGCATCATAGGGGCAAAATAGCGGATATGAAGGAACAGATGAGATTGATGGAGGAACAGAATATAATAATACGCCCTTGGGGCCTCTCTACACTGCGTGTGTGTGTCTGTGGTGTACCATTGCAAAGTGGCTTGGAAAGGGATTGGTCATTCTTTTTCACATTCTCGAGCTTTCTCATTCCAGTCATTCACCACTTAACTCTCACAGAATCTCGACTGCCTCAGCACAGCCCTGACCTCTGCGATAAAGGCAGAGATGTTTTTATTTTAGCACTGATGCAACTTTAATTGTCTCTTTTCTCTCTATTCTCTATTTCTCTCCTTCTCACTTTTGAACTGGTTTGTCATGTAACTGGTGCATGACAACATCCCGGTGGCGGTCAGCCTCTCAGCCTCTGTTACTTTGGGTTGCTCATGCCACACAGATGGGCTATGGAAGAGTGATGCAGAGTAGTGAGGGGGTGAAAATAGAGGGTTTTATTGTTGTGGTGATTATCTGCCAGATTTGCTGCGTTCACCCACCAGCCCTTGTTAGAGAGCTCGGTGCCTGCTCCCAGCCATGGCTGTCACTCCCTATCATGGCAGCCCCTCCCTCGCTCCTCCCCCCAGCCCTCAGCGGTCTGTGAATATGGAGTAGCCAGTATATGACTCAGGCCCTCTGGAGCAGATATTAACTTGACCCTTGTTAACCCTTGCGTGCCTGCCAGACATTCAACAGCAATTTTCACGCCTCTTCGCCTGCCTTACCATCAAGGTTGATGTACTCTGTCCAGTTGAAGCGGTCCTTTGTGGTGTTCTGCACAAATGTGCTGTTGGAGTCCAGCAGGCTGTTGTTGAAAAGCAGTGCGTCGTCAATTGTTAAGTTGCTTGTGAGATTGCTGAGGACTGGTGCACGCACACACTTGTGCCTAAGGTTTCCCATGAAGAGCTGGAGGCCGATGAGGGCAAACACACTGAGGCAGAACACGGTGAGGATCATCACGTCCGACAACTTCTTCACTGACTGGATCAGAGCGCCAACTATGGTCTTCAAACCTGGATACGAGACAGGGCAGGAGGGTTGGGAGGGAGGCATCAGAAAATGATTGGTGCCTTGTAATTAACACCAGGAGAGTGCATGGAGATGCTGCTCATAAGAGCTTATGAGGATCTGCAACGGAGGTTCCTGTATGAACCATCATATAGGAACCACGCTGACGGATCATCATCATGGGTGAAGAAATTTTCTCACAAGAATCGACGGGCTCTGGTGTTTGCGTCTGATTAAATGGTATATGGGGATTCTATATTTTACATTTCTAACAATACCAGGCATAGTTGTCTGGTGTAAATGTATTTGAAAATATTCTTAAAAAGGAAGCTCTGTTGCAATGCAACTGCAAAGCATTAGATTCCCTGCAAGGTTAATGAGGATCGATTTGGACATCAGGCTTTATTAGCAAGAGTTCTGAGTGAAGGGGAACATAATCTGGAGGGTGATTTTGATGATTCACTGTTAACCTCTCAGCCTCTTTAGTGTCTTCCACAATCTGTTGATCATGATGCTCCAAATATCAAACAGCGCTCACTACTTTGAGGCAAAAAATAACATTCAAAGTCACCAACAGAGTGGGCTGTGTGACAACTGTTTAAATGTTATCATCATTGCTATGACAAAAAGCCCAACACTGTGCAGAATTAATTTTCAATTCAATTCAAAGTCATGCTTAAATCACAAGCTCTAGTTTTAGGGGTTGGATGTTTTGTTTAATTCTCTTGGTCTAGAGTTTCCAATATTTCAGGTATTACCAAGTTCACAGATGGATGGGCAGACAGGTAGCCTCTGTACTTTGTCTTAGATTCTATTAAGACAGACAGAAGATAATGTTGTGCTTTATGGTGGGAGTAAAGGGCATTTGTGCTGAATTCACTCAACATAATATGCTCTTAGTGGTCCATTTTTGTCAGATGATTATTTATGAAAATGACTCGTACAATACAATAGATATAATCATATAACTAGAGAGGTAATGTATTACGAACAATTTAAAAAAAAACCTTAGTTTTGCAGGAATTTCTTGAAAGTGCATAAATCTTAATAATATGATTGGAAAGAGTTTCCTGTATTTTCCTTTATTTGTTGGGGAATCCTGAAATACCATGCATTACAAATTAAAATAATGTAACTTAATTACTCTAAATTGATCAACTATAAATGTAATTCAAAAATTGTGCAGTATACTCTGATACCCTTAAATAATAGAACTAGTATAAATCTTATGAATCCATATCTGTCGAGTTCATAAACTAAATTCTGCTGGTTCTAACTTCACTTTTAGCCTCCAGACATAAGAGCTCTTGCAGATGTTGATGAGCGGACTTATCCCAAATTATTCTTTGGGAGATGGCTCAGAAGCAGGGTTGTGTTAGTCTAAAATGAAGGACAATATTCATTGAATCGCAACCTTCAGTCTTCTATTCTCTTTGTGAAACATGCACCTCATAAAACAATGAAGGGCTGAATGCTTCTCAGTGTCGTGAAATACTAGGATGTGAAAGGTTGCGGGTGCGAGGCTTTGCACTGCCACAGAAACAGAGGCAAAAACCTCTGCCCTGAATCTAAACACAGATTCAGCAAATTGAATATGTCGCATATGATGTGGAATTTCATTTTCTTCTTCACATTCAAAGCCAATGACAAGTTTCCCTCATGGCTTATATATGTGACAAAGCTGTTTGTGTTGGAAATAGTCAGCTTTTCGAACCAACTCTTGCACATATTCTATCAAAAACACATAACATTGAACAAGACATGCAAAGGAAAACAAGGTAGGAGGAACCCTACACAAACAAGTGCTTGCCACCAGAAAATCGGCTTTTGCAATGTCTCATGCTAAAAGGAAAGAAATAGTGCACATAATCCACTCGCGAGGCTTGAAAGGCAAGAGCAGATTACAACAAAAAAGAATTTTGCCTTTAAGGATCTATCTAAAAGCTAAGAATCATGTCAATCGGTCAAGATTGGAGCCAGATTCCAGCTTTTACTGTCCTTGGGGAAAAGGCAACATGAGGGACAGTGGCCAGCTCAGGCTTTGCTGCACTGATATAAGCTGAAAGGAGGTGGGGATGCTTGATGTTAGCAAAATGCCAGTTATCTATTAGCATCTCATTGACTCTTTAAGCCTTGATGGCTGTCTCACCTGGGATGACTGATATAGTTTTCAGGGCTCGCAGAACCCTGAAGGTTCGCAGTGCTGAGACATTGCCCAGGTCCACAAACTCTGTGACATATCTGTAAGTGAGGGAAGGGAGGGAGGGGTCGTTTCGGAAAAGGAAGGCGACACGCACACATCCACATCCACGCCAAACAGGCACCCACACCCACAGTATGACAAGACAAAAAGAGGGTCACAAGAGGGAGAGGGGAAAGGAGGGAATGGCAAATGTCACACACAGAGGACAGATGGCAGGAGTGCTGGCGGCAGGCGAGGGCAGCCTTACCTGGGATTACTGAGATAGTTTTCAAAGCTCGCAATACTCTGAATGTGCGCAGAGCTGAAACATTGCCTAGGTTTACAAACTCTGTTATATACCTGCAGGATTAAATGCACAGTTACAAAACAGCATCTCGCAGGCAGCAACCCATTTCATGTGCACAAACACACTCATATACATACACGTGTGCATGCATGCATGCACGCACGCACGCACATAAGCACACACACACACACACACACATACACACACACACACACACACACACACACACACACACACGCACACACACACACACACACACAAACAAACACACACACAACCCTGAGAAATTAAACCACCTCTCATAAGAGCACTACGCATGACAGGAATCTCTTGAAAGACAAAACAGGATTATGGTCTTATGGTATTAAGAATGCTATAAATTTGTTTCAGCAGACAAAAGCCAATCAGAGAACACATGCACCAAGAGACTGGGCGCTCAAGGCTTTTTCTGTGTTTATAAGAGGAGGAACTACAGCCATGGATGTGTGAGGGAGATATGGACCAAGAAAGTCCATGCTTTGGGGGCTCACATCCATTACAGCAGAGTAGACGTTACATTTCTGCTCATGCTTTCCAAAATACACAGATAAAGTGTGTATAATCATGCCTGTCTTTACTCGATCTTCTCCTTCTCACATTCCTGAAGTTTAATGGTGTCCTGGATTGAACTCAAACTCATTTTGCCTCTTGATCTAAAACCACGTCAACGCAAGCTTGGCTGCGAGTGTCATGATACTTACGCCATGAGGATAACGCTGAAATCTAGCCAGTTCCACGGGTCCCTGAGGAAAGTGAACTTCCCCACACAGAAGCCTCGGGCCAGGATCTTAATGAGCGACTCGAAGGTGTAAATCCCTGTGAATGTGTATCTGACAGACACGGAGGGCAGAATAGAAAACAAAGGGAAAAAGTAGAATGCGGTCATTCTTGATGATAAGGGCAGCATTATTTTGAGCCCCATGTTTATTTAGGAGAGCAGAGAGAAATACAAATGTCTGTGAACCCCCAAACTACTTTGGGGTCCATTAATCAGCAATGCTTCTCAGCTGTATTTTAACATGGCTTTATAATAAGCAGCTTTCACCTTGTCTAATTTTGTCATGCCGCTAAAAATAGTCCGGTTGGGTCTCTAATACTGTTTGCCTCCATTGATGTCGCTGAGGTCTGCCAGAGTTGAGGACACACAGAAAATCCAGCCCTGGCGCAGAGGCTGCTCTCTGTGGGAACTGTGGGCTTTTGTTGGCTTTTTTTGGCTTTTTTTCCACTCTGACAATTAAAAGCAACTCAGACTTTGCCATGATGTTTGGAAGGTAGAAAATGGGAAATACTGGACTCTTTGAACTGGATTGGGAAATTTGCCTCCATATTTCAATTTCTTTAGATTTGGGGAAAATCTTAGGAATGTACACTATACCATCTCTGAGGATTTCCTATCAGCATTCTTCATTTCTGAACATTTCCGAAAAGCTTTTCCTTTGACATGGTATTGAAAAACTGTGTGCTAGACAGAGACAAGAGGAATGGGACTGACGGGTCACTTACTCTACATTCTTGGCCCATTCCGGAGGGTTACTGAGGGTCATGAAAGCACAGTTGGTCAGGATGGTGAACATGATCAACATGCTGAACAAAGTAGACCCCAAGTCAAGGAATACAGTGGAACATTGCTGGTCATGTCATGGAATATCACACTTTACCTTTGTTATACTTATAAGAAATGGACGTCAGATTAATATCATTCGCGTGTTTCTTATCATCAATGATCTCAGGCCTCTTTCACTGCTCCGCTGCTCTAGTGCTATTAACATGCCGATGACACATGCGAGTCAATCACAGTTAGTTGGCACATTCAAATCCTTATTTGTCTGATAAAGCCTTTAAACCAAGTCAAGCTGTGTCCAAGGCAAACTCTGAAAGGATATGAATGTACTAAAACTCTAATAGCGACCCTCCTAAGAGGGTTGAAGGGGCTTAAGATGTACAAGGCAGGAGTGGCGTTGAAACGGAAGATTGCTTTCCCGCGATTCAATACTATGAATGTCTGAAAGAGACAGAGCACAATATCAATCAGATCAATCAGTTGAATCAATCAGATATTTCAAAACCTATGACAGACATTGATTCCTGACAAGCCCTTGGTTCTTCTGAGATGGGCCTAAGCAACTGGGGAGAGTAAGTCAACATCGAGACTACCAATCAAGAAGTTATTTGGATAAGACACTGCTGCAAAATCACATGAAGTAAAGCTATGATGTCTGCATTCTTGGGAGAAGGAGGCTCTGAGGCACGTCTGGAGGAAACAGCCTTCCTACATCCCCCTGATTGCAGTCATCAAGCTCAGCTGGCACCCAAAGGGGATTTTGTTATCCTTTTATTGTTATCATATTTTCATTGAAATTTGTAATGCCACCTCACAGTTGCCCTCCTCACCTGTTTAATGGATTCCACAAACATATTCTAAGACCTTTCTTGATATAATTGAGATCATCATTGCTCTCTCAAAGTGCTAAAGACTCGGCCTTGAATAGGAAAGTGGTTTTCACAGAACATTGTGATGTCATATTGAACTACTTTATAGAAATGTCAAATTTCCTGCAGGCATCAGGCTGGAGATCAGTGTTGTTAGATTTTGAAACTGGATTGAATGCAGGTTGTTGGCTGACATTGTGTGTGATGTTGTGTCCTGACGTCAGAAGACATCATTACTTTGTCCTACTTTAACCTCCCACTGATGTCAATTCCAAATCTCGACTTGGATATCTAACCAAGGTTCGATTCAAACCTCGGTCATTTTCAACCACAATTAAACATCTCATAAATGCCTCTGCGATCTATAAAATATAAAATAAATCAAATGCAAACTTGATTTACTGACTGACCATGTAATAATGACAGAGCCTAAAGGTAATGTGTTCAGATCTCGAGTTGAAGGCCTTTGTCTTCCATGGAGGATATTGCTGAATTTGCCCATGTGTACTCTTAAAGTAGTTTGATTGGGGCAGTGGGAAATACCCACTTCAGATATTTAAAGGCTAAAGAGATAAATGGTATGGAGTATTAGACAAAACCAACACAAATCGTCTCTGAGCCGATTCAGACAGGCTTAATGTCTTTAATTCTGAAGACTGAGAAAGGTTCAAACGCTAACATGCTGCTTTAGGAATGACTCAAACAACACAACATCATTTATAGATAATTAGTGGGGGAAAACTGATCTTATATCAATAACTGCTTACTTTATGACGGATTAAAAATGTCTTATATCCTGTGACAGCGGATAGGATAGCTGCAGGGGTTCTGTCATTTGTGTGTTTTTAATTTGATACATCATACAAGACATGTTCCTGGAAAATGAAAGCCAACCATGTTTACCAAGCCACATGCTGCGACTGCTCCGTGATTCACGTTTTCTTTTCTCCTCAGTCCCAATTCCCTGCCCTGCCAACAAGGACCCCGCCTCGCAGTGAGCACCCCTTGGTCATGCTTGATGTGTAAGCGGATGGAAAGCTGATTAGCCTCCAGCATTCAATTCACGTCTTTGCGAGTGACAAGAAGCTGCGAAGTAATGTGCAACCAGGACCAGTGTCTCACTGCTCTAACTCGCTGCTGTTTTATTAAAACAAATCCTGGAATGCTGAGATGTTGAATGGAGTAAAAAAACAGATCCTTGCAGATATACGGTACTGTATGTGGTCGCCACTCTTTGCAAAACTGAAATAAATGTTGTATGGCTCCCTGGAACCATGTATTTCTACATGAGTTCTAATTATGATCCAAATTTAGGTTCCCAGCATAATAACCTATAATAATAATAACCCGTTTTTTTTCCATCAAGGCCTCATGTTGACATTTTCAATGTGTGAGGACACACTTTATCGAGATTCACATTCGACAGGGGACACAAAGAACTGTGAAAAAATAGTTTGATCCAACGCATTACCTTCTGACTGCTGTAGAAAGGGTCCATGTCCTCCAGAGGAGTGGACACCAGGTGGGGTGGGATGTCCCCATAGATGAAGGGGAGAGACTTCCCTGCCTCCAGGTCACTGTTGGGCTTGGGCCCGTTTTCATCGTCACTGTGACGCTCCACCCGTGGTCTCCGGGCCTCCTCCTCGGCAATGCACCTCTCGATGGCGGCCAGCGACTCGGGGCTGAAGGGGTGGAAGCTGTCAGGTCCGGGCGGTACAAGCAGCTGTGCCATCTTGTCATCCTGCTCGTTCAGAGGGCAGCAAGGGGCTCAGCTGGGGCAGGAAGCTGCACGGATATCGGAATGAAAGGGAACCGGGGTAAGCACCAGGCTTCAAACAATGGAAATCTCACCTGGACTTATCACATTAATTGCCTTCTAACCTCAGGTAATAACATCTGATGGCTGAACATGATGTCCCAATCGAAGAGCTATGAATAAGACTTTCTGAAAAGTTTTCTTCAGCCCAAGATATAAACCAATTATGGGAGAATAAAATGATATTACATTCAAGTGTTCTTCTGAAAATAATTTTTGTAGTCGGGTTTAAAAACACACTAATACACATACTGTACATATAGACTACATATATTTAATGGTGATGGTTGTGAAAAGAATGCAGGAGTTACAATGTTTGATTTATGAATAAAGCAAAAATACCATAGTACACAGTGACATACCATACTGGATGTTCTCATCTCACGATTGAGCAATTTAACACTTGAAAGAGATTTTAGTCTTGTTTTGCCTAAATAGCCACTGTTTACCATTTTGACAAATGACAGTTATTACATAATACATGGTCTTCCACGCTCAGAGAAGTTGTAAGCTTGTGAAGGAAGCCTCCTGTGTATGAGCCTATTAGGATTTTTGAAATGTAACACAGTGGCTAAGCAGCACCAGCAGTAGCTGTGAAAGAATAGCTTTGTATTTAACAGTCACTTTAATCAAATATAACAGGAAATTTAGTCTTTTGTCGCAATTTGTATATATTGTATATATACATGCATACTTATTGTATGACTGACCTAATGGAGCTGATACTTCCTCAGATATGGAAAATCACCAGTGTGATATTCCAAATGATGTTCATCATATTAGCCCTTCAGGCTGATAAGAAAAGTGATGTAAGTGTTGCTTCATTTCAAAAATCCTACAATGAAAAATACAATTCATAACATTCTTTAAATAAAAAGAACTAAATTAGGACGGCAACATTTCAATCACAAATGTTTGTGTTTAAATAGTAATAAAAAGTGAATAAAAAGTTATATGACCATATGGAAGAGCTATACCTGTTCATATTGCTAATGCTACTTGAATGAAAGCCAACAAACCATCGACATACTAAATACATATTCGTCATATGGGTGACTCATAATTTGTCTTAGCACACCGGGATCAGGCAGGTAATGTGGCAACACAGGAGCATTTGAACCAGTGGGGGAGAAAAGAAACAGCATCGCATTTCATATGCAAATGTCTCTGTGTGAATAAAACCAATGGTTTAGTGCCTTGGACACAATTGTCATCTGTCTTACAGCAGGTGACTGATGCCCAGAGTCATATTAGAAAAACACAGAAAAATCACAAACCCAACATTTTAATATCCAGACAAATGGGTTGTGTGTGCTGAAAGCTGTGTTAATATTTCTGTTATTTACTGGAGATTAACCATTTTGTTATGAGAGTATTGCAGACCCCAGAGCTGCCTGCTTTTATCAGGATTTTGACCTTTAGAGTCCCTTAGAGAGACAGTTGACCTGAAGATCAAGCTGGTGATAAACTGTTATTCAGCAAAATCAAATTGAAAAACAAATATAGTACTTTGTTGATCGTCAAGCTGAAAACAAAGTCGCCAGTTATTACTGTTTTTTTATGTCTGCATCAGAAATCCATGGCAATACTTTAGGCAACACTCAAATCCAGCAGCCTGTCCTGTTCCAACAGGGAATAGAAGGAGAGATACAAACAACAGATTCCCAAAACAACCCAGGTGAGCCATTAAGAGAGCATCTGCTGCGCCTTCATGTCTCCTCAGTCTCAAAGGTGAGCCTCAATCCTCATGGGACACCATCAGTCCAGAAAACATGAGCCACCCCTCTACCTGGATCCCAAATGTGAAGTCTCCTTAACTTAGCTTTTTCCTATTTTTCACATGGAAAGGGAAGCATGAGGAGCGCCTCTCCCTCCAGCCTGCTTTTCTTTACATCTCAAAAGGAAAGGGTCAGGGAAAAAGGAACATTTTAATCTGTGCAAGCACAAAAATTGAATTTCATTCCAATATTAGTGACCCATGAGAAATAACAATGTACTGTATATTGATCTTTGTTTGACTTCAAAGAATATTGGATGTCCTTCTGTTTGATCAAAAATGACAACCTTGCGCGTTCCTCCTCACTTCTCCACACTTTTGTGGTGACACCACAAATGACTGAAACAACGTGCATGGGATATCTGATGGATTGTTGAGGGAGAAAACAGTTACTGGATGTTCATGTTCATAAAAGTGTTGTATTTGTCAGCATCTCTGCAATGACACTGACAAAAAATGAACTAGGAGAATAATCATACTTCCCCTTATTCTGCAATCCTACAAAGCTGAGTCAACCTTTGTGAACTACTGTATCTAGAAATGCACAGAGCATGACCCGAGGTTGGAAGCCCGTCAGCAAGACTGTGGAGAAGCTTTAATAACTTGAAGTAAGCCCCGAAAGAACGGCCATGAAAACTTGATGAGGGACAATTTCAAGTAGACACATTTCATCACCTCGATCAAGGGTGCTCAATACGTCAATCACGATCTACCAGTCGATCGCAAAGGTAGTATTGGTAGATCGCATGACATTAAAAAAAATTGACGTCAGCCTATCATCCAGCCCATCATTTGATTGACATACAAGGCAGCCAGTCAGATGACAAGTGAATTTTTCCGACAGTTGGGTCACTGTGCAAACAACAGCGCTAAGTGCAGCAAAACTAACAAGCTAATCAGCGAGTTACCTCCAATTTTAAGCCCTCGCTTTTTTGCTCTACCCGGTAGATCATTTTGACTTGGTCGCTTTATAAGTAGCTCGCATGCTGAGAAAGTGTGCGCACCCCTGACCTAGATGAAAAGGCTGAGGCTCTGCGACTCCAGAGAAAATATTATTGTTGCAGTCCAATCCCACTCTCAGTTCCATCAACTTCTTAACTAGGAGTCCACATTGATAAAGTAAGGAAACCAAAGAGGCTTGGCATGAAATGCACCTTTGGCATCATGAAACAACTCCAATGGAGTGATCAAATATTGACATTAATGGAAAAAGATGCTTACAATGGTAAAACACTTTCCTTCAATGAGTCAATAATGAGGTTATAGGGATAATGAGGTTTATGAAGATAAATTTGTTGTTTCTATCCTTTGACCGCAGCTCTACAGGCTGGATGCACAATAACACCCAATCTAGCAACTATGACTGTGCTGCAACGTTCACCGACTTAAGGGAAAATAAGTCGCAACGGCTGAACATGATGATTTTTATTACTATCATGAACAACATCTGATGTGATGAGGTGATTCATTTCATTGTGACTGTTTCACATTTTTAAACCATATGTTGACATTTTTTCAACGTTTTTATCACCATATGTTAATTCAGATTCTTTCAGAGCTATATGACAGTCAATAGAAACCAGACTGCAGTTGAATAGCTTAGCCTAACAAAAAACTGCAGCAATAAGAGGAAACAGCTGCTTGACTCTGTCCGGAAGTAAAAATAGTCAACCAACCAGCATCCCTGCTTCGCCATCTCATTTTCTGTTCTCACAAAGCCTTTTGTCCTGAAAGGAGACGCAATTTAAACATTTGTCAATGTCACAGAAAAACCAGGAGGTAACAGGAAACAGATGGATTATAAAGTACAGTCTGCCAAGCACAACGTTCATTAAGGCTGGAGGAGTGGGGTTATTGCCATCATGACCACATTTCTAAGAATTCACCAGGCACAAACTGTAAATAATTTGTAGCCTCCCTCATAGACTCATAAAACACATCTGCTTATGTCTCAGACTGCCTCTGGAGTTGATGTTGCAATGTGTGGCCTGACAGCTTGTCTGCCAGGAGCTGCAGGGTGGCGTTCGGTTGTGATGTGCCCCGATGGACCCCGTGGGCCCAACATCCACACCCACCCCCGAGCCTGGCTGCCAGCACAGCGGTCAAAAATGAAAGACATTGAGCATGGAGGAGCAGCTGGCCCTTTTCTGACAATGAATCAGCTGGCTCACAGTCTTTGGTGTTCCCCATCAGTGCTGACAATATAGATTTCTTTGTGGAAATTTATGGTTCATGTTGTTGAACCCTATGTTGTGAGGCCTCAAACAAGATCCACATCTTATAGAGCAGCTAAGAAAAGCTGAATCTTATTTATAGCTATTCAATATCATTATGTTAAGCAACTAAATTCATGATTAAATTAGTGATAATAATAAAATGTAACATTTCATCATATTTACTATGCTGCACCTTCATATTAACAAATTAATATGATTATTTAGGATTTGAAACCCACTTAAAATGACCATGTTTATCTTTGAATCCTCAGCATCATATTAAAGACAGCCTCAATGGCCATGCGGCGTGATTTAGACTAATACAGCTGGGTAATCTTGCCCAGGGTCCTGTCATATAAATTTCCCTTTTGTGTCTTAATCCCACTGCATCCGCTCAACGGATTAACGCAGCAAAGGCGAAAAGCCAAATTTCAAATCAGAGGGCCGGTGGTTTTTAAAGGAGCCAGTTAACTTTGACACTTCATGTCAAATATTATAGCAGACGGTGCAGTGAACGGCAAAGTCAATGACCTTTTTAAAAGCACTGTTGTTTGGAGGGAAAAAAAAACTAAACAAACATAACAAGCCAGCTTTTTTTGTCTCTCCATAGGCAGGTTTCACTGTCTGGGATGCTAAAGAGGAAGGCATGGAGGACACACACACACACACACACACACACACACACACACACACACACACACACAGAAACAGTAACCTCTGAGATGTACGGGTAGCAACACATCCTGATGTATCCGAAACAACAGATGCAATGATCCCATTGATTTGGGCTTCCCTACAGGTTGCTAAAGTCTAACACAGCTGGCCATGGTGCTTAAACATGCAGAGCCAAAGGAAGATGGTTGTTTTTCGTTTGGAGGAGAGGAGAAAAAAAATAACAAAAAATCCCATATTCATGTGACAGTTACTGCAATGACATTGAACTGCCGGGACCTTGCACTTTGAGGACGTTTAGATATCCTTTTTTCCCCAACACGCCGAATGGCTTCTATTCTGTGATTATCACAGGGTGATTTTTGATATATGGACGAAAGATATCCAGAAATGAGGAGGGGACCTCGGTTATCACGGAGCCCCAGCAGGAGCAACACGCACGCACACACAGTCCAGTCACTGGTCACCTGGAGGTCCATTTGCCGCGTTCGAGTAGCTTCCAGCGGTTTCTCTATGGGTTCCCCTCCACTAGGCCTACTTGTTGTCCCCTGACGAATCGAGCCGCGGAAGGGTACCTGTCACGGCCTAAGGGTGTCGGTGATCCGTCCCGCCGGCGTGGAGCAGAGTCAGCGGCGGAGCCTGGGCGTGTCTTCCCCCCAGATGTGTGCCTGTTCCCCGCATTCATTCCGCAATCCCCCACGCCTGCCGTTCATTCCACACACTTAAAGGTCTGTCAATCCTCTCTGATTTACGCGGGGTGGATGCTAGCATCTCTGGCGCCAAAGGTTGTCCTCTTCCATTTTAGGGGTTCGAAAAAGAGGGGAAATTCGGACTTTCACCCCCCGCACTACTGTATGACAGACCCCCGGGTCGGCGTCAAACACAACTCTTGAGCGACTTTTCTGGTATAAATCCTCAAAATCAGCTGTATTTCGTCGACATTAAGAGTTAATTTGGATCTATTAGGTCAGTATACACTCGTGGAGGTAAAGGCCTGCTAGGTACACAACCTTCGGATGGATATCAATAGAGCCACAGTATATAGCAGGTAAAGCTGATTGAAATTGGAGCACACTATTTAGGATTCTGGCAAATAAAGGAACAATAAAAATCCTGTTGGTGTTGTTACATTTTAGAACAGGTTGAGTTCGAATATTCTTCAATGTGAGACAGCTGTCACAATAAAAGGAGGCTGAGAAGACGTGGATACTCACCACCATTATGGTACCTCAGCAGGTGGGGATCCTGAAGGAAGATCCCATCCTCGATGGAATAATCCTTTGAATATAATTATTTTCTTTCTTGATAAAAAGAGGATTTCATGTCAATTTAAGAGTCAACCGCTCGCCTCCCTTCCCCACAGATCGCGGGTTAACGGATCCTGATTAAATAATCCGCTCCTCCTCTGCCCCGCCGCCCCGGCTCGGATCGGAGAAATCAATGCGCGCTTCCGGTCCGCCAGCTCCGCGGGCTGGGATTGAGTGTCCCCACGGCTGCAGCAAGACGGCCCGGCGCGCCGCCTTGCTGCGCCCGCCTCTCCGGAGCGGCTGCACAAGACCACCTGCTGTCAGATGCGAGAATAACACAAGACGGACACATCAGGCACTTTTCTTGTTGTATTCTATCATTTAATCCGGCGAGGAATCTAAAACCGCATCTTCGCAGATGAGGTACCGGTGTGGCTTGTGAGAAAAATGCATTGAGAATAAAGAGAAGTCATTTCTTCCATGAGAGGATGGGGCGGCTGCATCCTGGTGGGTTGCCATAAACGTTGCAATAAATACACTCATTTGAGTTTGACCAAGTCAGGGGTAACTGATTAAATATACCAGCGTGTTTGTGTCATCAACATAGAATGGCGATAACTTTATCCCGGGTTGTAGCTAAATAAAAATGACAATCATAATAATACGTATTTTTGTTTTTATCACCATCAGTGTAATTGTTGATGGTATGCTAATTATACCATCATTATTGATATTATCAAACAACAACAAAAACAATAATTGTTGCTGTTTTTTGTTAATAGGCGCATGCGTGGACGTTGCGGAAGTGCTGGAGGCCCAGGAGGTAACCGCCTCCTACAGCTTTCTTGACTGACTTTGCCACCTGCTGGACAATCTTCTGAACAACACCGAAAACGTTTCCATGAGGATAGATGGTGGTGGCAGTAAAACCTCTGAGTTTGAGTCAGATCCATGTTGGGTTTGGAAGGAACGTCAAGCCTTCATGAAGTTCATGGTGGATCACCAGTGACGATGCAGGTCTCTCCCTCCTTGGTTCACCCACCCTCATCATGGAGGTCATGACCCCCTCTCAGCACACCTGCAGTATTTGCTCACCTGCCTTGACTCGCATATGAACTTAAGTGACATGCCATTCCTAATCCATAGGTTGTGGCGTGTCGACGAGGAAATATGACGGCGGAGTTGTGGAGGGGTTCAATCTTTAATGAGTAGACACACCAACAGAATAATTTATCACTCCAGAACATTCGGAAACGTCAGTATATGTACCCTTCGTAACCACACCCCCAAGCCGTCAGTCCCTGGGTGAGAGGCCACAGCCTTTAGTGTCGCCAAACAGCCCCCCCCCCCCCGAGCACCCAGAAGGGACACCGGGCAAGTAGTCCTTCACCGAAGGCCTGAGCAATCTTCGGTAACTGCTGCGGTGTCCCTCCGTCTGGACATTAGGGAGGCGCCGGACACTGGCCTTGCGGAGGTGCTGCTGGAGGGCGGTCGACCACAGCGAGGAACCTCCAGTATGCGGAACGGCCCATTGTACGGGGGCCAGAAGTTGCCGCTGCGGTCGGGTCGCTCTGCCAGGACTCTTGACAGCCAGACGGCCGTAATGGGCAGGGCCAGCTGTGCGAGATGGGGCGACGTGGCCGAGGTGGTATCGCATATTACCTCGCTAGCAGACGTGATCACGTCGGTGTCACCAGTATGGCGTGTTGACGAGGAAATATGACAACGGAGCTGTGGAGGGGTTCAATCTTTCATGAGTAGAATAATTTATCTCTTCCGAACATTCGGGAACGTCAGTATACGTACCCTTCGTAACCACGCCCCACCAAGCCGTCAGTCCCTGGGTGAGAGGCCACACCCTTTAGTGTCTGCCACAAGGGTTCAATATGACGTCGGTCCACGCTTTGCAGCTATAACAGCTGCAACTCTTCAGGGGAGGCTTTCCACAAGGTTCAGGAGTGTGTTTATGGAAATTTTGACCATTCTTCCAGAGGCGCATTTGTGTGGTCACACACTGATGTTGGACGAGAAGGTCCGGCTCTCAGTCTCTGTTTTAATTCATCCCAAAGGTGTTCTATAGGGTTGAGGTCAGGATTCTGCGCAGGCCTGTCAAGTTAATTCACACCAGACTCTGTCATCCATGTCTTTATGGACCTTGCTTTGTCCACTGGTGCACAGTCATGTTGGAAAAGGAAGGGGCCAGCTCCAAACTGTTCCCACAAAGTTGGGAACATGGAATTGTCCAAAATATCTTGGTATGCTTTCAGAGTTCCTTTCACCGGAACTAAGGGGCCAAGCCCAGCTCCTGAAAAGCAACCCCACACCACAATCCCCCCTTCACCAAACTTCACTTGGCACAATGCAGTCAGACAAGTACCTTTCTCCTGGTAACCGCCAAACCCAGACTCGTTCATCAGATTGCCTGATAGAGTTGTGCGATTCATCACTCTAGAGAACACGTCTCCACTGCTCTAGAGACCAGTGGCAGCATGCTTTACACCACTGCATCCTCCGCTTTGCAATGCACTTGGTGATGTGTGGCTTGGATGCAGGTGCTTGGCCATGGAAACCCATTCTATGAAGCTCTCTGCACACTGTTCTTGAGCTAATCTACAGGCTGCCTGAAGTTTGGAGGTTTGTAGCGATTAACTATGCAGAAAGTCGTCGACCTCTTTGCACTATGCGCCGCATCATCCGCTGACTGCGCTCCGTCAGTGTACGTGGTCTACCAATTCGTTGCTGAGTTGCTGTTGTTCCCAAACACCTCAATGTTGTTATAATACAGCTGAAAGTTAACTGAAATATCTAGGAGCAAGAATTTCACGACTGAATTTGTTGCAGAGATGGAATCCTATCACAGTTCCATGCTGGAATTCACTGAGCTCCTGAGAGCAACCCATTCTTTCACAAATGTTTGTAAAAAAAAAAACAGTCTGCATGCCGAGGTGTTTGATTTTATACACCTGTGGCCATGGAAGTGATTGGAACACCTGATTCCGATTATTTGGATAGGTGAGCGAATACTTTTGGCCATATAGTGTACATGTGTCACTCCCACTTCAAGCTGAATGCTTAGTGGGCTTTTTCTGTCATGCATTTATCCTTTTATGCCCCGTACTCTGCTTAGATATTGTGACATGGAAGGTATTTATAGACCATTTATTCAATCATGAATCTGAATTGAGCGTGCAGTCCTCTCTGCCAATCAAATACCTTTCAGGAACTCTGGATTCACAACATAGTGACAACATTTGGGCCCCATGTCATTTTTGAGAAACTAATTCAAAGATTAAAGTGAGTTAATGAGAATCACACTATGCCTTTAGGTACTGAAGGCTTCTAAACAACCACTGTTCTTTTTTTTTTTTTATTACAATAGCCATTGATGATATTAAAACCCCTTGATAGTCATTATGTGTACATTTAGGGGCAAGAACTACATCGATCAACACTGACTATGTTTGTGCAAGACCCCTAAGTCTGACTTTATAAGACTCACATACTGTATACTTTGGTGTGTCTTGCCTGCAGAATCCAAATGTAAAGTAGCCCTTTACAATACGGGAATATACACACACACACACACACACACACACACACACACACACACACACACACACATATATATATATGTATAGATAGATAGAAACACATT
>CAAKHD010012374.1:18594-32314 GCA_901007705.1 Fistularia tabacaria
TGTATATTTTGGTGTGTCTTGCCTGCAGAGTCTAAATGTGAAGAGGCCCTCTATAATACATGAAAATATACACACACACACACACACACACACACACACACACACACACACACACACATATATATATATGTGTAGATAGATAGAAAGACATTTATTCCTGGTCATACCACAAAAACACCTGGTGTTTTTTCAAAGCTGAGTTCACCGCTGTCTGTGACTTTCCATTGGGTTTCATTAGAGGCAGCGTGCTGAATTTGGGAGTACTGTTCAGAGTGCACAATTACCTTGCAGACCAGCGTGGAGCTCAAAGGGAGGTTTCTGTTAAGCTGTGTTTTCTCTGCGTAAGACTCCAGATGAGGCCTCTCGTGTTGACCAAAATCCAAGACTCCTCATATGTGCTTGTGTCAAACAGATCAACTTAAATATTTCGTATGCACTTGTTGACCTCTTCTGTAAAGCTTAAAAAACAGAAAACACCTTGAGGAGCTGATGTTCTCTGTTCTGGTGGTGGGGGCACTTCCTGAGTTTACAGTAATCTATTTAAGAGCTGTGTTTACATGAGCTTACACATAAATGTTAACAGTGAGTGCTGAATAGAGGATAGCAGCAGGGAAATTAGCTCATCTTGTTGCCGTTTTGATTTCCTCTGAAAGGACAAAGCCAGCCGGCATCACGCCACAAACTCAACCACACACTGCTTGACTTGGGGAGAAGTGACGCAAGTATATGAATTAAAGGTGCAAACAAATGGGATGGTTTAACACCCTCTACGTGTAAGTCGCAAAGTAGAGCGGAATCTCAGCAGTGGAAGAGATGCACGTGTCTGCGTGGGCCATCTACCATCGCACAACGTAAGTGATGATATAGTGTGGCAGAACTGGATGGTGTGACTCATATGTTTTCTCTGCATCTGTTAGCACAGACTTCACTGAATGCACGGACACAAACTCTGGGGCTAGAACTGCAACTGTATTTCTTCTAAAGGCCAGCAGAGGACAATTCCACTTATTTTCTGAATGAGTTATGGGGTCCAAGTCTTCTTCAGTAATACTCATTAATTCGCTGTCACAGGAGGGGAAGGGTTCACCCTCGACCTGTCAATCACAGGGCCACCTACAGAGACGTATTGCCATTCACCATCTCATTCACACATGCTGACAGTTCTGGGTCTCCAATGAACCTCCTGCATGTTTTTGGACTGTGGGAAGAACCTAGGAACCCCACGCAGGCACGGGGAGAACACGGAAACACCGCACAGAAAACCCCCCTCTGGGAATCCAAAAAGGGGCCCTCTTGCTGTGAGACGGAAGTGCTAACCACTGCACCACCATGCTGCTAACACGTGATATCATTTTGCATTTGTTTAGGGCAAAGCAATCAGATCACTCTTGAAATAACATCTTCACCTGGCAATATCCATGTAAAGGATAATAAACACAGGTAATCAATCTGCCAACATTTACCTCTCACAGCCATAGTCAAGGAGAAGGTAACGGGATTCCATCTGTGTGAAAACAGAAAATATCTTTCCATTGTCAATATAGGCTTATATAACTGCATTTTTGCCTTTTCCAATTCAAGATATTTGAGAGAAAATAAACAATCATCAGTCTTGCACATAGTATCATGTATCATTGCACACTGCCATGTCCAGAATCTGTTCCTGGAAGTCTACTGGTTCCGACTCAAGTTTTAATTTTTTGTACAGAAATAACATTATCACCGAACAAGTGTCATGCTTTGTTGATATAACTATAAATGCACATCCTTTAAAACGCTTGGAGTCGATATCAGATTTAGCCACAGAAAGTGAAAATATGGCTGCTAGGCTGGAGAAGAAGGGCTTATGTAGAAATGTGTGGAAACACGTGAAGGAAAATCAAAGTCTAAACAGACAAAACCAAGCAGATGGAGAGAAAGCCTTTCCGAACCTGAATCCCTTTGTCCGCTGATATAGACAGTCATTCACAGAACGCATGACACACTTCCTTTCAAACAAGAACATCAACGAGTAAAAACAGCGACATCCCAGAGGAGGTCAAACCTGAGGGATCACACAAATTCCACACGACAATGGCCAGCATCCCTGAGGCTGTGCCCACATCTTTCGTAGGGCTGTTTGTGTTTCATCCAAATGAGTAAAAGAAATAAAGGCAGCCACAGTGCCTGAGTGATGCATTTACCGCAGTCATTGAGTCCACTGATAGATTCCGCAATGAGATTAGGAGATTACAGTCAGCGCGGACGTTTGTCCCCTGTGTTTAATTTGATTAAAACTCCCAGTTCGCTGCCCGTTTCTGCTCACCTTGTGTAAGCAGATGACTCGGGAGTCCCAAGAGGTGGAACAAACACTCGTTTCAGTGTCTGCAATGGGTTTGGCACAGTCAAGAAGATTTCAATGTTAGGAGCTTCATTTAGTGCTGCAGGTATAGTAAATCTGGGAAAATAATGTGGGACTAAGGTCCAGGAATTAATTTATCACAATAAAGAGCTTGAAGTCACTGCTGATGCATCAACGCCGTTATTCAGTGGACTCAAACGGCCGTCTGCTGTTTAGCTGTCTGGTACCAAAAAGTGAAGGGGGACGGGAACACAAAGAGTGTTCTGAGAAACCGCACTGATCCCTGACCAACTATTGGTGAAGATGTGACTGTATTTATGAATTTATTCATATACTAGTCAAGCTCAAGATTAAAAAGCCACAGAAATGTTATTTTTAAACATCCTCATCCCTCAGGAAGTTAACTTTTATGGCCAATAGATCAAATGCTAATGCATAATCTCGCCTCATCGTAACCTGTCTAGGCATGTGCCTTTTTAAAATTAAATACAGTTTAATTAAATAAAATTACTAAATAAGGATGCTTAAAATTAGCTTGAAAACATCCCACTGTACCGGGCACAGATGGCGAGGAGTGCAAGGAGGGGGTCAAGATTTGGCCACCCAATGGGGGAGTTTGTGTCACCCTGCTTAAAATATAAAATGCATACATCTTATTTACCCTGCTTCCCTCGATATCAAACTAATTTAATTTGCTTTCTTTAGCACCTGATTCACTTTTGTCATTATCTCAAATTAAACGGTTTACCCCCGAGATAAGGGGGGTCACTCGCTCGGGGTCCCTTGATGGCAGTGCTTTGCTTTTGTTTTCAGATAAGACAATTAATTTGAGAGGTAAAAACCAATGTTCGCAATCAGAGTTTGCATAATGCTGTGACAGCCCGTGTCGTGGATTCAATCAGAGTTATCCTGTCCTCAGGAGAAATCCTTATGCTGTTTTGAGATAATGATATTAAAAAAATAAAAAAAACAATCAAGATCTCTTTTCAGCAGGAGGGAGTTCATATGTCTAAGTATTCAGCATGCACACTCTTGCCAGCTAAAATAAAGCAATAAACAAACAGAAATAATTGAGTAAATAAAAATCACAATTAATGATAATAAGTATGATTGACAAGTCAAAATGTGATACCTATTGTTAATCGGTTGTTTGAATGGATTACAGGCCTTTTTCAGGTTGAGCAAAAGACGTTTCACCACTTTCATGTACAGTAGTTATGGGAACTCTGTTGCAGGCTAGTTGATCGAGTTACTATGCACATGAGCTTTCAAATAAGAACACACAACACACTCACACGCAAAGGGCTGTCACATGACTGGGCAGGGCCTGTAGGTGTGTCAGGCTTTCTACTAAACAGGGATTAATAGAAGAACAAGCCTCTCCGCCTCCGTCTGCCTCAACCAGTGTAACCGCACTGGGGCTGCCATGAGAATGGGAAGGACCTGTGGCTGCAGGTGAGTGTGGACTGGACCGGCCGACACACACACACACACACACACACACACACACACACACAGACAGACGGGGTTAGGAGTGGAGTTTGTATCTGGTACCATGGAGAGAGGCAGTCTTTAAAAAGCACTAATCCTCCCTTCTTCCACCGCCCGGAAGAAGAGTGTAAGCTTCTTTGAATGCAAGGACTTACTGCTCAAAGAATATGGGCGAGGGCTGCGCAGGGACCGGAGGCGCCATGCGAAGTCTCAACAAAATCACCAACAAAACAAACCGACCAGAGTTTACGACAATGGCTACACTTTATGGCTATTCGTGGCACCAGTTGAATGTTAGCCTGTGAGTGTGAGTTACTGTGTCAACTGGCTTTGCGACGGTAAAAAATCAGGGTGTTTTTCGATAGCAAAACTGAATTTCAGACGTAATACATTTATTATGAATGAATTATTTTTAAATAAAATAATAAAAAGTAAGAACAATAAAATAGGTACATGTGATGTTTTAATTAAATTCAAACTCCGGCTCTTTCCGGTCGGGTCGTCCTGACTTCCAGTCCGCTGGTCCTCGGATATGCAGTTTCGGTGTTGTTTACTTGGAGTGACCACTGGTTGGCGATGGAGTCATTTTCCTTCACACTCGTTGGCTCCATCAGGTGGGAGTTTGGAAAGACTTTTCGAGCAGCCGTTAGACATTTCACACTCGAAGTCGTGAAAAAGTAATGTTACTGGCTAGACGGTATCGCGGCTAAACACACTTACTTGGACACAATCTGAAATATGCAGAGTGGGTTTTACATTCAATTACCACAACGCCTTCCTCTCACAAGGATCACCTGACGACAGGGACAGCATCACATCTGGAGCGGCCCCCGAGTTCTTTGTTTTGGGATGGACGAAAGGGTTACTCTGCTGGAGAGGGAACACTCTCTGCAAGTGGTTCTTCCAGGCGGGCTTGAGAGGAACGTCACGGTGCACGGAAGGTAGAACCCGTGATGAGTCCATGCATGATTTCTTCTCGATCGTACCGGTCCTCTAGGCTCGGCTCCGGCAGGGTGTGGGTGAAGTGTCAGTGTTTGAGACTCCAATTCCTAATTACTTCTGATTCGGCCCCATGAGTGTGTGACTGCGTGTGAATGTGTTCGTAAAGTTGGCACCTTGTGCAGTCCCTTGGCAGCCGTAGCCTGTGAGAATGTGACAGTGATGTAAAACAGCCCTTTAGAAGAGGGATGTGAAAATTCAGTCTCTTCACCAACTCTCCTGGTTTCCTCTCCCTTTTAGCAAACCCGTGATGGACTTACTGGTGACACTGTGCGCCAGTTACCGCCTGAATCCGTCTGACTACACCGTGGAGTTCCTCTCTCCCAACAAGAACGACATCAATTTCAAACCGAACTCCCCCATCGGTTTGCTGGAGGCTGAGAAAATGGTGCTCAAGCCTAAAGAGGCGGAGGAGAAAGTCAAACGCCTGTACATGCCGGAGGTGAACCTAACTTTTCGGGCAGTTCGTAAAGAAGTTCATTGGCGATTGTAAACAGGAACTCATTTGTTGTCTTCACGTTGCAGGCGACTGTGCGTCTCCTGATCAACTACAACAAGTCATACAAAGCGGTGGTGCGGGTGAACCCCAGGGTACCCCTGGAGATGCTGCTGCCAGCAGTGTGCGACAAGTGCGAGTTTAGAGAGGAAACAACCGTCTTGCTGAGAGACGGTGAGTCCTGGGAGCCTCTAGACATCAGCAAGTCCTTGAACGAGCTTGGACTGAGGGAGGTATTCGCCAAGGACACAGCAGCTAGAGAACCGGAGGACGGTCAACAGAGAGCCAGCACACCTGACATAGGTAAGTTAGATGACGGGCTTATTTAAAGGAGGGAATTGTTAGATGTATCTATATGGTGTGTGAATGAGAGGGTGAATGGTTGGACGTTTCCATATGTGGCCCTGTGACTGTCTGGGGTGAAGTACGAGCAGTGATAGGCTCCAGCACCCTGATGACCCTGAGTGCAGGATAGGCAGTATAGATAATGAAAGAATTAATGAATGGGTGAATAAATACCAAGGGACAACAGTGATTTGATTCCTCTCCCAAACAGAAGTTACCTTGCTGATGTGTCCTGCTGTAAAATGAACAGCCTTTGTGAGTGAAAATTCCGGGGTGACCCTGAAGGCACCTCGCTCACACTCTAATCCTGTTTAGCATTGTCGGATCCAGGCAGATGACAGACAACACGGCTGCTGCCTCCGCGGGCAGGATCAGACCAGGGGTTCCCAAGAGCTCGTCCTTGCTCCACTAATCATCTGCAACCGACTCGTGATCAATTCCAACACATTTGTTTCGCAAACTTGTTTCCATCATAACAGTTCATCATTGATTAACTAATAGTATGATTGTTAGCATGCAGTCAGATGAAATCTTCGCCTTCTTTTAAGGGCTGCACCCTTCAGGGGATCCTGCCTGCATCTAGCCCTCTCCTCTCACACAAACTAACCTCCTGTCCTCCTCCCCTTCATCCCAAAAAACTCCTCAAGCCTTCGTCCAGGCCTCCTGCCTGGCAGCTCCAACCTCAGCATCCTACCGAGATCTTCATCTTCCCTGATCTGTCCATGTCCAAACCATCTCAGTCTGACTTTATCTCCAAAACATCTAACATGTGCGGTCCCTCTGATTCCTGATCCTCTCCGTTGTCCTCACTCCCAAAGAGGAGCCTCTACATCTTCACCCCTGTTGCCTCCAGCTCTGCCTCCTGTCTTTTCTTTTCCTGTGCAAGAACTAGTATTATTATTACTGTTTTGCATGGAGTCAAAGAAGTACTCTAGGGGCTTGTTAGAGCCTTTTGAAGGTAACTTGCACATCACCTTGCTGACAAACCTTCAGATATTGTCCACATGTCGTCTCTAGGATTTCCCTATACTTGTTCCTAATGCAAGCCTCTGTCTTTTCATAATCTAAACAGAAAATGTTGGTTCATCTGAGGTCAACCCTCCTTTTGTGGAGAAGAGGCATGTATTTTAACCAGATGATCCTCTAAGGCTGGTCCCGAGGTGGATCTTGTTTTACAAATGCATGCAATGGGTCCTACAGTAATGGAAGCTTTTCCTGGTTTGCAACAGCTGTCACACCGCCAAAGGTCATCTCCCCTCCTCCACAACAAGGTAAATAAAAGAAGGAAATTAAAAAAAACATTTCATGGCCACAGAACTTTCAAGCCAAGTAGCCACCGACAGTCAGCCTCTTTGTTTGTGGTAAGCAGATCTGCCAAAGAAGAAGAAGAAACAGAAGGAGAGCCCGTGGTTCCTCAGCTTATTCAGGAGACGGAAGAAGAAGACCCAAATCATGGGTAGCTCGGGCCAGCTACAACTGATTTCCGCTGAAGCTGCTTGTGGACATAAATGTGCCTTTCCCTCCGCAAAGAAAGAGCCGTTGAGTGCTCCTGCTACACCTGGTCTCCACAAACAGAGGTCAGGCAGCAGCAACCGCCTGGATGCCTCCTCCCCCGACACCCTGAAGGCAGACATGCTGAAGAAGAGGCGTGCGCCGCAGCCGCCCATCGGCGCGTCGCAAAGCATCCCCGTCAGCCTGAGCAGCTGCCACATGAGAGAGGCACAGGTGGGTTGGTGAGCAGCTTTAAGTTCTACTCTCCTCTCTGAGATGATCAATGAGGCCTGCTCCCATCATGAGGTGGTAACTCTGCAGGCACTGGAAGACGCCACCATAAGAAGGACCAAGAGGAAAGCGCCGCCACCTCCCTCCATGAACGCTCACCAGGAGATGCCCACAGACACAGCAGAAGAAGGTAAGATCTCCCTAGGGGACAGAGAGGTGCATAAAGGAGTAAAACCCCCCTGTCCAGGTTCACAATAATAATGACACGAGAAGACGTGGACGTAGCCAACACAGGCCATGGAGGCTGGAGGTGGCCTAGACGCCAGGTTGCCATGGCAGAGACGAGGCTCGTCAAAAATACTGGTTAGCGACTTGTTAGCCAAAGTGCCGTCCTAGTGGATAGAAGAGGAACTGCTTCTCCTGCCTTCGAGAGCCTTCTTTCAGCTCTCCGCTTCTCAAACCAGATGTTGGGGAAGCGAGCGGAGAGCTAAATCCAACTGACCTTTTTACGGTATTTCAGCTGAAATAGGATGGTTTAGAGTCAGCCCGGCTTTTTCACGCAGGCACTAAACCCGCCCTCGGGGTGCCAGCTGGTGTGTCTCTCCAGAGGTCAAGTGAGATTGTAGCTAAATCGAGATTAGAGATGCAAACGCCATCGAGGAGAAGACCTTTAGCACCTGAATCCAGCGGCAGACGGGGCAATTTTACCCTGTTCAGGGCAATATGAGCGAGCCGCCGCCTTGTTCCCAGATAAACCCCTCTATTGTCCGGGCTTTTCTTCTTGCGCATTTGTCCGTCTGATAAGCTTCCCCGCCCTGGGCTCCGCCTCTCAGAGCACAGCTTTTTTTTTTTTTTCTTTGCTTTTTTTTTTTTTCTTTTTTACAGATCTTCTGTTGAAGATGTGAGGGAACAATGGCCGTGTTGTTATGAGGGGTTAGGGAATTCTGAGCGAGGAGCTCCCACTGTGCACAAAGTTTGGAGCTCATCTCCGTCTCCTCTAGTGTTCTAATTATCGGTGTTTTACTCCCTGACTGTTTTCCTTCAGCCGTGGCACGGCGGCAGGTCGGTCTCAACCCAAGGTTGAACAAACAACTCCGCACTCGGAATGCGTGATCACGCTGCGGATGCAGCCCTCCCACATTTTTTCAACATTTTAGAGTTCTGAATTCTGTGAGAATGCATCATGAAGGTCACGAGGAGGTGCTTATTTTCTAGCTTTGAAGGAAGTGGTTACTGCAGGGCGAGGATCTTAACACGGGTCTTTTCTTTTCGCGGACCAAATATGGCCACCCTTAAGCTCGTTTTTTTTCTCCTTGCCCACAGTGCTTCCTGAATGGGGGGATTGAGGGCTGCTGTTGTCGTGTCCTTTTCCTCTCCTCCTTCAACCAACCCTGCTCCTCCCCTCTGCCCTCCTGCTCCTCCTGCATTGGCCTCCCTTCTTTCTCTTTCCACCTGAGATGCTTCTGTGGATGTCTCACTTGGCCTGCTGCTCCTGGTGCTCTCTGTTCAAAGTGTCTTGACATGCACCCCTCTATCAGTCATGTGTCTTTCTTTTACATCTACCATTCTTTTATTTTTGCATTTTTCTTTTTGTCTATTAAAACCTGCAAACAAATAGCTTTGCTTCTTTTTATTTGAAACACATCTGTTTATTCTATATTAAGTTAAGACTTTAAACTTGAAACAATTCATTTTGGTCTCCAAATTTGTCAAAGAAATAAATATTAGTTATTTAGCTTTTGATTTGCATATTTGTTATCAATTATATTAGTGGATGGAGGGAGAAGGACATGGAGTCAGCTGGTGTGTTGGAAGAGGATACAGAGGAGAGGGTTAGATAGAGGCAGGGGATGAAGAAGATTCATGTGTAATACAGTGTCATAGAACCATTCATCCTGTCATTCATACGTCATAGAGAAAAACAACTATTCATCCTCTCATTCACAGGTCATGCAGAGACATAGGGGTAGATGGAGGCAGTAATTAAAGAAGATTCACATGTCATACAAAGACATAGTACTATTCACCTTCTCATGAATATGTCCTATACAGAAATTACACTGAATATATCAGTTTAAAAGTATTTAATGATATCAGATAATTTCATAATTTAATGTAAATCAGTAACTGCACATTGCAATTCAAAGAAGATAGTGTGACTCCAGAACATGACGGGCACTGTTGGGTCAGAGTTTGTTTTTGCACTGACCTGCTGAGATGGTAGAACCTACAAATGATGAGGTAACAATTCCAGTTGGTGGTCCATTGGTTTCCTGTTGCTAAGTTGCTCCTGTCTCTCCAGGGACCGTGGGCTCCCTGGATGACCTCAGAGATAGTGACGGGTCAGATTTGGTGAACGTATCGCTGTCCTCATCTTCATCCCTGCATCCATCTCCATCTCCATCCTCCCCCTCATCCTCAACTCCATCGCTTTCTTCTGTTCACGAAGCCCGTGACCACAATCCACCTCCGGTTCAGGTGAAGGACTCGTCCAACGCCCGCTGCGCCCTGGCCAAAGTCCTGACCTCCTCCATCTCCAAAGGGACCCTGGTGAGGCGGCTGAGGAGCTCCTGGCACTTCGACGGCTCCTCCTCCGTCTCCCAGCGGTGTCCTGATTACGGCAGTGCAATGTGTGCAGAGCTGAGGTCGGATCCCGATCCCAGCCCCCCTGCTGAGCAGGGGTGGGAGGACCCGGCACAGAAGAGGGGCCTGACCACGTTCAAGGTGGTTACCTCAAAAGCAACGCAACCCCAGGACCAACAACTCAGCCCGGACCCTCCAGAGAACATGCTTGATCATGGTCGGATGGAGGGCGATCCCTGTTCCCTAGACAGATCCGAGACTCCATCACCCCACCCTGGCCAGGAACCTGGTTCTGAGGAGGCAGAGGCCTGTGATGGACCAGCATCTCCTCAACCTTTCCATGATTCAGACTGCCAGGATTGCGCAGGACCTCCCCAATCTGAGGCTGGAGACTCAAGTGTCAAGCAGACCATGGAAGAAGAACCTGAAGTGCCATCTGAGGAGACACCAACTGTTCTAGGAGATTGCAGGGGTAAGGGACTCACTGGGGAAGAACCTGTAGTATCATCTGAGGAGACAGCTGCTGCTCCAGCAGACTGCAGGGATGAGGAACTTGAAGCATCATCTGAAGAGCCCCTTGCTGCTCCAGCCAACTGCAGGAATGATGAATCTGAGGTCCACACTGAGGACTCTCAAACCACCTCAGAGGGTCAGAGGGAACTTCTTCACAGTCTCAGCGAATCTCCTGACATTGATGTTGACCAGGCTGGTTCATGCACTGCGGAGAACGGAGATGGGGAGATGTTACCACTCAATGAAGATGGTTTCCCTCCACCTCCTCCGCCTGTGTTCTACCCTGAAGCCTCTGAAGGCCGGGATAACCAGAGAGAAGATCCTCCCTCCTCTCCTCAGACCTCATCCAATCAAACCAAAGTCATCAGCGGAGATGTCGGGGCCGAGCCGACCTCCTCAGTTCCATCCCGCTTTGCCCAGGCTGTGGCCCTGGCGGTGCAGAGGTCCCGTCTGCAGAGTCCCACCAAGGCCGCACCTTCTCAGAACCCTGGAGGGCTCAGCAGCACCCTCCCCTCTGCCCCCAGGTCCACCTACCAGCACAGTGAGTACAGGGAGCCTCTATGTGTCCACGTGTGTGTGTGTGTGTGTGTGTGTGTGTGTGTGTGTGTGTGTGTGTGTGTGCGCGCTTACCATAGAATCAGACAGCCATTCACCCTCTCATTCCCATGTCTGGACAATGTAGTTCATTGAACCATGGACCCTCCTCCATGTTTTTGGAGAAACCCAGAGAATGCTGAGGAACCCCACACAGACACGGGGAAAACATGGAGAGTCCACACAGAAAGACCCTCTGTGGGAATCCAACCCGGGACCTTCTTGCTGTGGTGTGGAAACTCTGACCCCTTTTCTACCGCGGTGCCTGAATTGCTACACCACGTTAGATTAAATGCCTATGTCTGCTTACAGGTTTGTCGTTACAGATGTGACAAAATCAACAAATACAGACAGAATTTGGTGTTTCAGTAACAGCAACCGAGAAAATCCTCCAGGTGGATTTATTTCCAGTCGGTGCTGTGACATCCTTTCCCAACACGGGTGTCACAGGAAAAGGTGAAACTGTATTTTCGCATTTCACCCCGACCCTCTTGCACAGCCCTCATTTTATCCCATAATTAACGCCGCCGGCATGCATATTCCAGGAACAGCTTGTAGCTGAAGAAGCTTTTAATATTATTATAAATGCCTATTATTCCTGTTAGAAGCATTGGGGAGGAGACAGCCGACAGAGGAGAGCAGACACCCGCTGCCTCTCTTCCTGACGCAGAGATGATTAGTGTGTTTCTGGATGTTTGATGGTGGAGCGCTCTGCATGGAATATTTCTGAATCCGGCCAAATGTGTTTGTCTGGTCACTGCGGTGACGGTTTGTTCGTCAAGAGAAAGGTGACGTCCCACCCGTCTGTCTCCCCCAGGTGCCTGACCACGGATGCTGGGACCACGCCGGCGTCGGGCGGACATATTTTCTTTTTCTCTTTTGTTTCCTGCAAAGGCGCAGCCTGGGGTGACGCTGGCTGTCCTTGAGGGGGGTTTTCTTTTTGTTTTGTTTTGACTTGGGCTGAAAGTAAACATTGGTGGAGGAGGCCAAATGCCCAGGACGCGTCTTTGTTGAACTGAGAGTGTCCTGTTTTTTGTTATTTTCCTTACCATTGAAGACGTGCCAAGGCGGACATCACGCTGATGCGGGAGCTTTTTTTTTTTTTGCTCCTAAACTTTTTTCCTCCATACAGGACACCCCCTCCCCCCACGATTGCTTTTCTTTTTTGTGTGTTTTTCCGTCAGCAGGTGGCAGAAGTGCGTTGGCATGGTTTTTTTTAGCCCACACAGCCGCTCCTGCTCAAAGCCGCTGAATCTCTGTTGCTTTCAATGAAGTCCTGCTGCTGCAAACGGTGTCTTCTCTTCACCCGGCCACTGAGAAAGACAGCGTTTATCACATCGTGTAATTAATTCACTTTCCGGAAGAGGAGGAGATGATAATGTTAATAATATCTAATGTGTTAAAACAACCTTCGTATTTACTGGGAACAGAGGAATAAGCTCCATCTCCCACATCCGAGTAAAATAAACCCTTGCTGCAAACATTCCTGCCAAAGATTCCAACACCTTACTAAATAAACTCCATCCGCTTTGCACGCACGCACACACACAAATACACATGCTGTTATGTCTTTAACGGACACCAGTACCTCAAGGCAACACTGCATAGCTATACTTGGGTGCCAAAAGAATCCACTCTACTATACGTATCGATCGGGCCCTGGCCTTGGAGGAACAGCAAGGAGCTGTGCGAGGTAGAGACCCAGCCAGAACCGCCCGTGGCTAAAGCTGCGCGTTTGCCAGGCCTGAGCTGAGTGGGCTCGCTTCAAGACTCCCTCCCTCTCTGCTGCACCTGAGGAGAGAGGGAAAGCGAGGAGGACGGATTTCTGGTGGATGATGGGAGGTGACCGCTGACCCTGTCGTGTTTCCGCGGCGCTTCCCCCCCAGAAGGGGGAGCCCGGCCCTCAAGGGCACAGCCGTGTCACACTGCTGTTGTCATGGAGAATGCCATTACCGCCTCTAAGGGAGAGATCCACGTCTTAACGTTTTCTTTTTAAAAATACACACACGCATGGAGAAACGTTCCTTCTCTCATAGCTGATATCCAGTGTAAGTGACAACTCTGGCATTATCCTTTTTTTGGGGCAGTGAAAGGTTGTTTTTCAACTTCAGAATTGGCGTTTAACTCCGTCCCATGATCACAGAGACAAAAGGCTACCTCAATATTATCATTGGGCGTAGCATTAAAAAATGTCATGTATGATCCCGCGTGCACGCTGGGAGGGGGTTAGATAACCATCAGTGGCGGTTGAAATGCACACAGAAGAGCACAGACACATTTCAGAGCCCGCCTGGAGAATCAAAAATGGTGGGATGGGGCAGTGAAGGAGTGATTCCAGACGCTCATCGCCTTTTCAAATCGCAAAAAATCCATCAACAAAAAAAAATCCAAGGAGCTTTGTCTCCCCCACCCCTTCTTAGCAGATCCAGCCCGCGGAGCCTACCTGCACACACTCCGGACCGAGGGGAGCCCAGGTGGGATTCATAACACAAATTGCATTTTTTATGTACGTGCTCGGATTCAAGGCTGACCCCCCCCCCCCCCCCCCACCCCCAACCACCCCCCCGCCCCCCCCCCCCGACACCGTCCCCCGCCACCACCAGCACGCAAAAAGGCGAACGTCTTTGGACGGTGGC
>CAAKHD010012374.1:46840-76540 GCA_901007705.1 Fistularia tabacaria
TGTGTGTGTGTGTATTTGTTGCAGACACACATTAACACACACACACACACACACACACACACACACTCTAAACACCACTGGATTCCACCGTGGTGGTCCCTCACTGATTCACATTCCCCCTAATCCCAGTTGGCAACCTCTTGGACAGGGACACTCACTTGTGTGCGCACACACACACTAGGCACACTGCACCCCCGCCGCTCACTCTTTTAGAAAACGGACACAATGGCACGGACGGGCTTCGGCTTTAGACAAGTCGACGCCGCAGATTGAAGTCTTTACACCGCCGCAGTGGCGGTGGAGGATTGACATCACCTCCAGGGAGAAGGCTGCAAGCGGCGGGGGGTTGCTCAGCAGCCGGGAGGAAAAAAAAAACAACAGGTTTTGCTGAAAGAGAAAATAAATACATGTACTGCGGCGCCTCAATACCTCCAATGGAGAGATATGAAAACACATCCCTCAATTCATTAGACGTCATTGGCCGCAATAAATAGGAGGTGGCGACCTGCACTGCATGGACTCAGGCCTGAATTATCCTGGCAAGGAGATACTCCTAAAACATGGACCGGCCATTGGCTTGCCAATGGACAGCTGGAATTACCAGCAGGAGTCGGAAGGGGGGTCTGGCCCAGGATTCTCCGCATTGACACCCACGTCCAGGCTAATGATTTACAGCCGGCGCCATCATTCACTGTCACTGCAGGAGTGTGTGTGTGGGTGTTTGTGTCGAAGTTTGCATCACAGACCATCTTAACGACTTATAAAACCCCAGAAATAGAATTTCTGAACGTATGAGATGGTGGATGAGAATAATATTTAAAGCCCTCCTGAAATTTCCATTCTTTCATTCTAGAACCGGACTTTTCTGGAACTCCATCCCCTGGTTCCACCTGTGCAGGTCAAAGGTCACCCTTGTCGCATTTATGACCCACGCGGATGTTTGTTTTTCTCACTGGCACGCAGCTGATCAGGTGTTGCACAAGTGTGAAAGGTGGATAATCCTCCCTGTCAGTTCTTGCAATCAGTCCTGGAATGCAGCCGCCATTTTTGTAGTTCCTTGTGGCCACTGCCAAAATAATAGATGAAGCAAACAAACTACAGAAATATTCTGAATTGGAGGTGATTCCCAATGGGCCTTTGCAGGAGAGGGGTGCATCTTAACCACTGGGGGGAGGAAAGGCCTGTGATTGCTTTTCAAAGCAAGGAATCCATTTTCTTTCTTTTCTACATGGTCATCTGTTATCAAAGGGCTTACTTCAAATGGGGGCTTCACGTGTCCACAGACACACACACACACACACACACACACACACACACCTGTCTTTGGCCCCCTGCCAGGAGCTGCGACAAGCGTACTAGTGTCCATCTGGCCGTGGCCTCATATTTCACCTTCCCCCGTTTCCACCGCCGTCTCCATGCCTGTGGTTCCTTAGTAGTGTGTATGTAGTGTGTATGTGTGTGTGTGTGTGCGTGTCTGTGTAAATCAAAATTTCATTTTTTTTTTTTTTTTTACGTGCACGCAACTTTGGATGGTGTCTTTTTTATTTTTTGCAGAAAGAATAGCTGTTATCTTGGACTGTTTGGCCGTTCATTTTGAAAAAGCAAAGCCGGATGGAGGTGTGTGCGTGTGTGTTGGGGGGGTGAATTTTCTATATGAATTAATTACAAATGCTTGGAAATGTCAAGTATAGATAAAGCTTAATACCCCGTCTCCTCCCTGCTGCAACAGAGAAGCTTTTAAATGGCTCTCTGCCAGCCCCTATCTGCCAAACGACACCAAGGTTACCGGGAGAAGCTGAAATATTCATAATATATGCAAAACCGGCGCTGTCCACGGACGGCGTTCATTGGAATTCAAGAGCGGGCCTCAAACCTTTGACAACTGCTTAAGTAATTAGTTGCCGGGAGAGCGACACCCCCACACCCCTCTCGATCCCCCCCCCCTTCTGCAGAGCTGCTGAAACTGGCAAGTAAATATTAGAGCATTTTATCTTCTGGGTTTTGATAGCATAATTGCGCGTGCAAAGGGAGGGCTGTCGTTTTTTTTTTTCTTTCTTTTTTCATGTCATCAAAATGCATGTGAAAACATGAAATAGCAGGGAACAAAGCCTCTGTCTCGCCTTGCGTCCCCAGGATCCGGAGTGCTAGAGCCGGTTACGTAACGTGGATGTATGAAGTTTGGACGCCGGACAACAAAGAGCGTGGTGTTTTTACGTGTTGACACAACAGCAGGACGAGCTGTTGGACACGGGCCCCCCTGCTTTATCTCCGCTCTCCTCCCGTCAAGGCCGGGAGCTGCCGCCGCACAATGAGAATCAACGGCGAATTGGAGCGCGGCCAAAGCCCATTCACAGCGGCTCCCCGTGCCGAGCGCATTACCCCGGCTTATTAATGTGAAGCGAGCGTGTTTTTGTGTTTACCCGGCGCCACTCGCCTCCAATTAAAGAGAAATAATTAGACTTCAAAGGGGCGGCGGGCCGGGACCAGCGCTCATAGACCAGAGAACGGCCGGCGGGACAACCTGGACGGCCCAAACGGAAGACGACACGAGGTAAACTGGTCTTTTTTGCGCCGCGCTACGATCTACACGTCTGATTGGACGGCGAATAGATAACAGCCCCTGCTCACTATCAGTGACATCTGACTGGGATGGAGGATCTCCTCTCCATCAAACCTCCGACTCCCAGGCTGGTGAACAAGTGGACCACCCCTTTTTATGAGCACAAGTGTCCTTGTCCTTGGTAAGGCGAAGGTCGATGTCCCCCCCTTCTCTCTCTCTCTTCCACCGGCCATTCATTTGGGCCTGCGATGCCTCTAATAACATCTCCATCGCATTAAAGTGAACCAGGCTGAGGAGATGTTAATACTCCCCTGCACTCGCTGCCTGGAAATTGGTCATGTATTACAACAAGTGCTTTTTAAGAGCCCACGTCGCTGAGTCTATGGAAACGCTGGATATTCATGGCTGCCGGCATGTGAAAGCTTTTAACACGGCGGATTCTCGGGTTGTGACGGTTCAAGGGAAGCGGCAACGTTAACATATTCAGAGCGGCCGGCGCTGCAAGGCCGTTCCTCCAATTCCGTCTTTGCACTGCCACTCCTCGGCCTACAAGGCTGTCTGTGATTTTGCTTCTTCTTTTTTTTAAAGCCCAAGAGTAGAGGATGATTCTGCAAACACTCACCTCCAAAGTAGGACCCGCCAGAGCGCATTGAATTCAGAGTGTGCCTGTCCTTTGATTCACAATGAACCGTCCCGATGCGGCGTCCTCGTGCCGCTGCATTGCACATGAATGGATGGCACATGGAAGTGAAGAGGTGTCAGTGGAAACTACCGAATCGTTATTTCAGCACGTCGCCGCACACTGGCCTCCCCGACGCGCAGCAGACAGAATATGTAAACCTTTGTTTCTCGAGTCCAGTACCAGATGCTTCCTTTGCTGTGAGGCCGGGGTTCGACCCTAGCCAGACCCACCCACGGCAAACAGCAGGGCTTTCACAGGACAGGGGAAAATATTCATACGTTCATCATTCATTTGTTCATTTGTAAATTAATTTTTCCTACACTCAGTTATTCATTCATTTATTCATTTGTTAATTTGTTTATTAATCCATCCTCGATTCAGCTATTCATTCATTCAGTCATGGATTTGCTCATTTGTTAATTATCCATCCTCCATTCAGCTATTCATTCATTCACTAATTCATTTAATTGTTCAATTATTTGTTAATCAGTCAATTCATACTCCACTAAGTTATTCATTCAATTACTTCCTTTCTTTGTTTTTCCATTTGTTCCTTTGTTTCCCCATTCATTCATTAATTCTTTCATTTGTCAATTATTCCTTCCTCAGCTATCTATTCATTCATTTATTAATCTATTTGTTCATTTATTTATACATTTGTTAATGAATTAATTTATCCTCCTGTCACCTATTCAGTCATTCATTCAGCTGTTCAATATTCATTTATTCTTTTTATCATTTGATAATTAGAAAATTCATCCTCCACTCAGTCATGCATTCATTCACTTGTTATTGATTTGTTAATTTGTTAATAAATTCATTCAGAAATTCCCCCTCCAATCAGTTATTCATTCATTCATTCATTATCTATACTGCTTATTCTGCTATCAGGGTTTGGAGCCTATCTTAGCTGTCATTGGGCGAGATGTGGGGTTCACATTGGACCAATTACATCACAGACGTGCAACCCTTCATCCTCTCATTTACTAGCTATAGAGACAGGCAACCATTCCCTTTCTAATCCAAACATCATATAGAAGCATGCTCTCATTCACACATCATATACAGGCTGTCTCTCTATGAGTTGTGAATGAGAGGGTGAATGGTTGTATGTCTCTATATGTGTCCCAGTGATCAACTGGCGATTAGTCCAGGATGAGCACCGCCTTTAACCCAATCACAGCCCGGATAGGCTCTTTCCCCCTTGTGACCCTGGGTGCAGCATAAGTGGCATAGATAATGAATGAATGATTGAATAAATATATCAGTAGAAGACAGATAGCTATTGAAATTGTGCCATGCAGCCTCCCTGGGCCATGCAGCCTCCAAATTATGGCATTGCATCCTCCAACGTGACCCCAGATCCATGTAAACCGTTTCACCCCCCCAACACAAACACACACAGACACACACACACACACACACACACACACACACACACACACACACACACACACACACACACACACACAGGGCAGCATTTACAATTATTCATCCAAAGAAAAAGCTAACTTTGTGGTCTATGAAAAAGCAGACCTTTGCTCACGGAAATGAGGCACCAACACTCGACGGAGACAGGGTTTGCTTGGAGCCGTTAGAAGGGACAGGAAGATAACATCAGATTATATTTGGTCTTACAATTAGACATAGGCATAGTCTTAAACATAAACTTAACTAAAGACTTAAACTTAAAAATTAAACATAGATGCAGATATAGAAGTAGAATTAAACATTAACATAGAAATAGATGTAAATGTAGACAGACATAGCCGTAGATATATGCATACACTTAGACTAGACTTAGGCAGCAACATGAATCTAAACATATCCTTGGACAGACTTGAACATTAGCATAAGCATAGACTTAGACTTAAACTTAGACTTGGACTTGGACTTGGACTAAGACTTACCATAGTCACCGACATAGTCGTAGACTTAAACATAGACATATGCAAAGACACACACAAGCATAGACATAGACATAGAAATATGTATACACCTAGACAGACTTAGACATGGATTTAGGGGTAGACTTAGATGAGTGGTTTTTGGAGTCACTCCTGGCATGTCAACATGCGTGTCTCTGACATTGTGCAAATGATACGTAAACCTCAACCATAAAACATTGCATATAAACTAAGAGCATTAAATGCAGCAATGCTGCCAGGCAACAAGTCCATTCCTTGTAATATCACAAAATCAGGGTTTGGCTGGACTGTGTGGACTACCGTCACATTCATTTTTTTGCATTTTCAAATAGAAAAGCGAATCCCCGGCAGTGTGCAGGCACAGGAAGTGAACATCACACATCTAAATATCTGTATCATCAATGCAAAGTGAATGGCTCTGCAGCTGGCACTGGTCCAGATCTGCCACCGAAACATTGGCTGAGAAACAAATGCCTGATTGTGTTGCCACGAAATGATGTGTGTCCTGCGTTATCTGGACTTGTCCCAAGGGGGGTTGCGAGGCAGCAGCATATGAATGTGTGTTTTCATAAACACCGCTTTGCATTTATGGAATTAAACGTTGCCCTCCGGCGGTGGTCCCAGGCCCAGGAACTGGAAACCATCCGGGATGCCGACAGACGGGGCAACAACTGGCGAGTGACCATACCAGTGGATGCACAAACAAGCAACTCATAGGTACAATTAAGAGCAATGACATGAATATCAAAAGGAGTGAGTTCCCCCCTGCTGCTCATCGCGGTTCCTTCTCCTAGCACTTCTTTGCTCTTTCCCTGAGCAGAAGGGCAGTTCCATGCTGCCTTCTCTGCAGACCTTTGAATGTGGACATCTGCATTGACATACAGGAGAGGCCCCTGAACCCCCTTAAGTAACTTTCCCACCCTCCGGATTCTGAGAGGGGAGTAAAAGATCCAGACCACGACCTGTCTAAAAGGGGTTCCTTTAGGTGTCCACTGACATAACACTCTCATCACCTTTCAGCTTCAAAGATACTGGATCGTATCAAAGCTACCATGCAAGGCACTAACCATATCATTGGGAGCAACTGGGGAGTCAATATCTTTGCTGGAAGGCACTTTAGCATGCAGTCAGGGGAAGCCGGGAATTGAACTGCCAACTCTCCGAGTGACCCTTCAGTAGGTAGAGAGGGTGTCATTCCAAGAAGGCTGGTGGTTTCATTCTCGGCTCCTCGCTATATCAAAGTGTCCTTAAGCAAAGGCATTGAAGCCCTAGTTGCTTTTACTGGGCTGAATTAAAATATAAAGGACTATTTGAGTGGAGAGCATTTGTCATTTACAAAGATGGAGAAAACAACATGAAATTCGAGTTTTGATACAATTTGCGAATGGGGGAAGAATCCATATTGACTTTCAGCTGACATTGATTCCAAAGAGCTTCCAGGTTATTTTCAAACTGGGGCCTGTGAAAGTCAACCATTCATCACCAACTGTTGGAGCCCCGTCAGTGAACGTTCATTTTTTTCTGTCTGGTCTGCCATTGTCTGTTACAGAGGGAGGAGAAACCTTTCCTGTAATGAGGGACGTGGTGGGGCTGGAGGCCTCTGGTGAAACTCCTGTATGTTTTTGGATTGTGGGAGAAACAACACAACATGGGGAGAACATGGAAACTTCACACAAAAGGCCTCCCTATTGGAATCCAACCAGGGACCTTATGCTGCATCCCTCAGGACTTAAATGCAGCGGGAACCAAGAGGGTCTTCAGTTTTGCTTCAAGTATCAACAGAGCAGGCGTGATGTTTCTGGACTTTGGGTACACAGAGGACTAGAACCCTGGGAGTGCAGTGCTCGTCCAGGAAAATATGACTTCACCATGTTGGATACAGTCGAGAAGATGGTGCAACGCTACTGACTATTTAAAAGGTGCAGAGCAACACCTTAAAGTCTGAAATGGAACCAATGGAGTGAGGCCATCACCGGAGTCATGTTTTCACGTTGACCTGAGCCATCTTCTAATGAGGAATGGAAGACGACGCATGGTGGTTGGATGGTTGGAAATTTACAGTTGATGTTCCACCGCCATATCATGTAGAACTCGGAGATCTTAGCGAATTATCTTGTATTTCTGTTTGGGTCAAGGGATTCACGTTTAAATTTGAAGAATTAATAGGAAAAATAGATTCAATTTCAATTCATAATTCACCCTGCCATATATAGAGACACACATCTATTCACTGACTCAATCACGTCAAATAGAGAGACAACAATTCACTCTACCATTCTCACGTCATATAGAGACATAAAACAGTTCACCCTCTCATTCACAGGTCTATGGGGGCATACAAGTTTTCACAACAACACATACAACTATTCATACAACATATTTAATTCACTTGTGGGTATTTTAGGGTCTCTCGTGAACCTCCTTCATGTTTTTCGACTGTGGGAGGAGCCCGAAGAACCCGGAGGAACTCCAAGAAGACAGGATGGAACGTGGAGACTCCACATAGAAAGGCCTTCGGTCGGAATCGAACCACTGACCGTCTTGCTGTGAGACAGAAGTGCAAACGACTGCGTCACCGCGCTGCCCTATTTATAAGTTACTTGATAATAAATGGGCGCTTGATTCCGACTCTAATGAGATAAAGATAGATATGGACAGGTAGATGAAGGCTTTGGTCCTTGGCTAGCTGTCCCCGCCGGTCGCCATGGCAAAGGAGGGATTGATGGCACCCATTGGCTGGTGAAGATATATACATCATGTTGGTCCAGGGCTGCTGCCTCCAGATGGACCCGGCCCATCCATTGTCTGTCAGGGACACAGCTGTCGGACGAGGCGCCGTCCTCCCATCTCCTCCTTTCTCCCCCTTCACTAACGAGTCTTTCACCCGCCGCACAGGATGGTGTCTTCTACTGGGGTTGGGGATAAGGTGGAATGGGTGGAGTGGGAAACAAGGGGTGTTTCAAAGTAAGATGTGCTTGAGCCATTGCAAATGGCGCGCGTCTCAATGTGATTTTCTTCTTTTGAAAAGGAAAAAGCGTGGGGACTTAAGAATCTTAAGGGCATATTGTGGGAAAGATAAATAAACAATTGCAAGTCTATTTCATTCTCAATGCCACTGACGCCGCCGAAGCGCTGGAATGCCTGCCTGTGTCTTGCAAGGACACGCTGCGGCAGGAGAGTCATTTATTGATTAGAAAGAAACAAGTTACATTGTGGGAGTAAGAGCTGTGTGTTTTCTTCATCACAAGAAAAATGAAGATATCGGTAAAAATGAGTGTTATTTTTGCTGGTACGTGCTTAACAGTTAAGTGGAGAATGGCGGCATACCAGGAGAAGTTGGTGGGCTTCCTGTGGTTGCTGCTCCCTAGGTGGAAAACTCTCTGCAGCGGGTAGGTGGAAAAGTTCTTGGCCTGGTTTACAGAGGAGGCCCCACCGAGGCGATCCTGATCGCATCGCTCCGTGCAGGGAGGTAATGACATCCGCTCTCTTCGAGGCCTCTGGAGCGACTCACCCAGACAGAGTGGTCCTTGGGAAGTCAGCACTGCCATATATTCCTCAAAACCTAATGAAAGAGGAGTTCCAGAAGATGTTATTTCCTCCCTAACTCCATACAGATTCTAAACTCTAGAAATGTCTCCATTTTAACCTCTATTTGTCGAAAGACCCATCCTGCTGCCTTGTTTGCTCAAGGAACGCCACATTCAATTCGCCCAGTCAAGGCTGCCATCACCAGGGAGTGGCATGGATAGAGAGGTCGGTCTGCTTGACTTGGTGTGAATGCTGATGTTATTCATCCAGTCACCAGGTAGAAGTACGCTTTCTGTGTGGAGTCTCCATGTTCTCCAAGTGTCTGCGTGAGGCTCCTCTGGGTTCACCAGGTTCCTCCCACAGTCAAACACAAACAGGAGGTTCATTGGAGACCCTACATTGTCCAGATTTGTGAATGAGAGGGTGGACAGCTGTGTGTCTCTATATGACGTGAATAGCTTAGCACAGAACAGGTGATTTTAATAGTAATTAATATGACCTTAATCATGGATGGAGTGATGGACCTAAACACATACGATGGCAAAAGTGTAAAGCGCTTTTCCATATTTGGAGGAAATATCCTGAAGGAGAGTCAGCGAACGACTGCTGCAACTCAGAGAAGAAGATGCGGAGTCCATCTTAAGTGCCGGGGTGCTAATGTTGCGCATCAGATACATGGACCGTCATGGCCAACTCTGGAACAATCTCCGTCCACCCACGAGCCAACGGGACTCTCAATGAGGCGAGCGTGACAATTAAGATATTTTTAAGGGCAAGATCTGAAGCACGACAGGCGCTTGTGAACATCGGAGCGACAGGACCTGGGTCATCTGACGAGGTGCCTCCATTGTGCCTCCAGCGCCAGGTTCAAAGCCTGACAAAGTCCCGCTAATAGAGCGTGGCAGTGTTTTCACGGTGGGACCTGTCTGTCCTCCACGTTCCTTTTCATATTTATTATTAATTACAACCATCTCAAGTATTTGTCCCAGGTGCACGGCTCTATATAACTCAAATACTTCCTGAAGAGGAGGTATCTGGATTCTGATGTGAAGGTTAATTCCTCCATGCTTACAACTCCAGATGCTAACAGTGACGTGAGCAGGACGCTGCCGAGCAAACTGTCATGATGTCTCTCCCTCGTTAACTCCACTTCGCCCAATCCTACACATCAAAATGTTCCCGATACTTTAATATCTATTTTTAAGCTATCATGTCACCTCTTCTTCCTTTTTTATAATTTTAAATCAGGCTTAAGAAGCAGAGTTCTGATTGATGAGGCCCAGACACGTGAAGCAGTTGAGAAGAGCTGTAGCTACATGAAGGTTCTAGTGGTGCACATGATCTCCTCTACTTCTGATTCAACCAAACAAATATCAGGGCTCTGCTAGAGCAAAGGCCTCTGCATCCGGAACTTTCTTCTGGCTCCCAGGGTTGCGTGAATTAGAACAAAGGCTCATACTTCTGGAGGAACTAAGGAGCAGAACTCCTGAACATTGACCGCAATGCAAGTCATGTGCACTAAGCATTGTGGGAATGTTACCACGTTTCTGAGCAATCACACAAAGGTTGTTGGACATCCCTACAGTGTTTTCCTCGGATGATGTGTGGAGAACAAGCTACCTGTACAGAAGCAGGGCTACCTGTACAGAACAACATCAACAAAATTCTCAGTCCTCGTGGAAGATGCAGAGGCCTTCAGCATCCAGACCACCGTAATTGTCTTTCAACTCGACTCCTCCCCTGCTGGTTACAAATGGTTACATCATTCTGAACCAGTTGCAGGCAGCCGCTTTATTCAAACCCACACTTCTTTACACCATTGTCTGGGGGTCAGCATCTTCAAGGTCACTTTATGTTTTGTGAAAAACATCAAACAGTCATATACATATTTTTGATCTCAGGTTATAATGAACTCAGATTTCCTTTGAATAATCCTCTTTTGTTTTTCATAATCACTGTTGTCGAGATAAACTGCACTCAGACGCAAAAAGCTCAGCTACACCCTTGAGATTCAATTGAAGTCTAGCCGTGCTGTGTTGCATCTGTACCTTCAAACCCTGAGTAGATATGTCATGGTTGAAATCAGATATTCCACACCTTGTGAGGTTAATAATTTTCCATTAAGGTACTTTACATTCCAGATATGACATATTTGTATGACCGCATGATGACAGTGGACACATGAGGGCCCATCAGAGGATGCTCTCCAACTTGTCAATAAGTCAACCAGCTCTGCCAGCAGGTCTGCTGGCTTCCGGTTGCCGCAGCACCACAAAAAGCACGCTGTCTGGATTTTATTTGCTGTATTATATCGGTAAAAAATAAGGTAAATCGTGTTGATTCCGGGAAATTCACAGTTGACGAATAAAGGAGCAACAGTGGAAGGTCGTGGGCGGGGGCATGTCAGCGCGCCTTTTATTGTATTACCATACTTTGATCCATTCTTTTACCTTGAACAGCTGCTGACACAAAGCGCTGGTGTCGACAGGTTCCCGCGCAGACACCCGCGACTCCTCCGCCCTCCTTATTCCAACGAACATTTCAAAGTTAGCTTGCGCTTTCAGTTGGGGGTCTGCGCTGAAATGGCTGCAAAGAGGAACAGTTCTTTGCAGATCGAGAGCACGAGGCCGAGATTCGGAGCGTTCGCCATTTGTGAGTTTCCCCTTGATATATGATTGTCGCTCTTCCAGAAGCCTAAAGCTCATTTCTATGTAAAGTACCCACAAATCCAATAAAAATACAATGCCACTGATGTAGCATTCATTTACATTAGTTATCGCCATTACAGAAACAAAAAAACACCTTTGACAACGTCTGAGAGGAGCAGCTGTGTTGCGCCTGCTAGCTTTTAGCATGTTCCGAAGGATAGGTGCTAAAACCCCCCTGGCAGAGAAGCTATTACCCGAATGGCGTTGTGACCTGGATTACCAGGGGGAGTGGTTTGTTCTACTGCAGTGGTCTTTTCAGGAGCCCACCATAATTTCTGTTTGAATTATAAAGATACTCTTGTCTTGCATTTAGGTGTTAGCACGACTGTTATTATAATTTTGATATCATTGTCCCTACCACCCTCATCCGCCCTACACTCGCTCCCTCCCGGTTGAGGCAGAAGGCCACCCGCATTCAGCTGGGATCCATCCTGAGGTTTCTAACTAGAAACAGGCAGTGTTTCTGCTGCTGTCTCCAAGTGCTTGCTCCCGGGGGAATGATGGGTTTCCGTATGTGATCTTTAAAAAGTGGTGGTCGAGACCTGCTCTGCATGGAGGATGTCAGTAGACAACTCGTTGGAATTTGAAGCTGTAGAGATAAAATATGACTTTGGGTTTCCTCAGGTCCATCTTCATGTTTGCCTTCATGTCCAGCCTCATATCAGTCTTCATGTCTATGTTCATGTCTTTGTTCAGGTCAACATCATGTCAACAACATGTCAATTTTCAGGTTTACCTTCATGTCTTGACCTGACTGGACCAGTGTCTCATTGGCTAACCACAAAAGCGGGAAGCGTTTTTTTTAAACATTCTCAGTCTATTCATGAGCATCTTCCTCTCATTCATCATTTTATTTCCCTGCCAGCGTTAATAGAAAATAGCGGTATAGGAGGTTTGATGTTCAGGATCAGTCTGGAGACACTGAGCTCCTAATTCATCTCCTACCATGAAGAGGGTTAGCTAACAACCCCCTGACGGGAAAGAAACTGCGATGCATCCACACATGCATTTGTTTACATCCCCTTCCAGCTTGCCATGGTCTTCATGGCCCTGTGGCATGAAAGTGTGACAGGAGAAGCACGGAGTTCTTCTCTGCCTGCCTCCTCGTTTCAAATAATCTAGCCCTGGCCCTCTCCACCACCACCCGGGTGTATTGATCACGGGCTCCTGCCACCGGCACGCTCTCTTCGGACGCCAGGCAGGAGGAGACCCGCAATCAGATCCTTCACAGGGGGAGGAGGGGGAGATGATGAGGCCTCCTCATCTGCCCTAATCGTCCAATCGATGATTAGCACTCCAACCCGCTCTGGTCTCTCTCTCACTGACAAAGACATCACACTCTTTTTGTTTTTTCTCTACACACCGCTACTGACTTCACTTCTTCCTTTGTGTGTGTGTGTGTGTGTGTGTGTCCGTGTGTGTATGTGTATGAAGCCACGGTGTTCTTCTTCAGTGAAAAGGCCCCTTCTGCTGACCATCCATTTTTTTCTTGAGTGAAAGTGAGGAAGACAGCGAAAGGACTTGATTAGAGGGAGGGGCAGCGGTGGCAGGAGGGGCGAAGAACAAAGACAGAGGCTGGGAGAACACAGACAAAGACCGTGTGTGTGTGTGTGTGTGTGTGTGTGTGTGTGTGTGTGTGTGCGTGTGTGTGTGTGTGCGTGTGTGTGTGTGAGAGTGAAGGAATCTGACAATAGGAACTGTTGAATCACCAGATGCTTTCCTGGCTTGGGATAATTCCAAGCCCAGTGTTTTAGCATAATCCCTCCCTGCTGGCGTCCGACGGCCAATGGGGCGCTCAGAAGCTCCTTCGTTAGCTGCTGATTGGCCGGCAAATTGCTCCCATCACCTGGCATTAGGCCAAATCTCACCAGTCAAAGCTCTTAATCTGATCATTATGCCGGTGCTTAGTGGCTGCTGCGCTGCCGCTCCTGTTTGCCCAAGCAAGATATCAGGGGGGTGGGGGAGTAATCCAACTTCCACTGCCACCGCACTTTCGGACAAGGAGAGGGCCGCTCAGCCACGGCGGCATGCAGAGGGGGGAGAAAGGTGACATTGAAGCCAATCCCTGCCACTCTGACCTATTTAATAAATGCAGAAGGAAACAGCAGCACAATGCGGCACTTCCAACGGAAATGCATGATTTGGGCACGTGATTTCATGCAAATCTGCAATGGGTGTGATTTGCAAAGCGAAATACCAATGACTTCCCTCAAAGACACAGATCATGGGATGAAAGGTCTCGACCCGCCCTGAATTGAAATTATTAAAGAAACATATTCAGAATTTCGATCCCCTGCATTTAACATTAGACATTAAGTAAAGCCAAGAGGACCTGAAAAGTCTGCGTTCCTGCCAAAGCTGAGGCAAGCTAGTCTGGAAATTGGAATGAATCTGCTCCAGGCGACAGATTCAGAGCCCCCACTACTTCATCATCTTCTCCAAAGGTTCTCCGAAAGAACACAATGGACAGTAAAAACAGCGGTGCCACCCCACCTTCTCCCCACAGCCTTCCAACAGATCTCTAGCACACCAACAGTAGCCTGCCTCAAACATTTTCTGAAGAGGGTTTTTTTTGCGTCTCAAAACAAGGACTTATCTCGCTTTGGAGCATCTGGTCAGAGCTCCAAAAGGTGGAGGGGGGGTATTGGAGCTACTCTGTCCTGAAAAGCCACGGGAAACGAGAAGAAGAGGAGCAGGGATGCTGGAGAGCGAGTTCTTTCCCTGCAAGCGGGCCCACTTCATGTCCTCCAGTCGCCCACTCATAAAAAATGTCATGTTTAAGTATAACTTTTAGAGGCTGCTGCAATCTGCAAGGATTTCAGCACAAATACCTGGGAAAAACCCCTCTCCCCCGTCCATGCCGGCGCTTCGAAAAAAAAAGCGGGATTGAGCCAGCGCGCGTTCTGCTTCTTTTTTGTGCGCAAATGTACGCGCTTGGATGTTTCCCTGCTAATGAGCTCCTCCATTGCAAGCCGCGTACAACAGTCTAGCACATGATTACCGCGGCCCTTCATCCTGTGCGGGGAAAAATAAAAGCCAGCGGCTTTCTAAGTGCTCATTTTCAATTACGTTCTATTAGAAACTCCAGCATCTACTGCCCCTTGCAGAGAGCCCACTCCTGCTGCCCACCCACTAACCTACACACACTCAAATCCGCGCCCGAATGGGCCAAGAGCCTGCTGAACATGCCAGTCGGCGAAACAATGCGTGATGTAAGTTTTGAGAGGTACTTCAGGCAGAGAACTGGCCCGCCCCGTCTCTGGAGGTGCAAGGCTGGGGTGGCGACGGGGGGTTGGGGAAGACGCGGAAACAAAATGAATGTTTTTAGAAGATCCACTTATTCCTGATGAAGCAAAATCACCCGCCCACCGCCGCCAAACCCAGGGAAAATGGCTCTTGTGGCTACACGGGGATAACGAACACTAGAAATAGGTAGTTATTGTTCAAGAGGATGTTCTCTAACTTGCAAATAGCCCCTCAAATCTGTGTGAAGGGCTTTCCTTTAATATAAACGCTGGAGTGCTCCCTCAAAGTAAACCAAGAAAGGGAATTAGAAGGGATGGGAAGGGTGTGAGGGAGGAGGGGTAGGGGTGGGTCGGGAAGTGGGTGGGAGAGTTAATCAAAGGAAGAACCTGTTTTATGATAAATGAAAACAGCTTCATGGTGATAGCGACTTCATTGGAGGAGCGCTTGCGATCGCCAACGCCACAGTGGCCAGGGGTGTATTTCCCAATTCTGCCATCCATCCATCCATCCATCCATCCACACATCCACACATCCATCCATCCATCCATCCATCCATCCATCCATCCATCCATCCATCCATCCATCCATCCATCCATCCATCCATCCATCCATCCATCCATCCATCCATCCACACATCCACACATCCATCAATCCATCAATCCATCAATCCATCCATCCCTCCATTCATCCATGAAGTCTGTGTGCTGAAGTGTCCTCAGCCAAAAAACACACCAAACCCCAGTTTCTCCCAGTGGTATGCTCAGCCGCTGTTGGGAGGTCTGCCGCAATCAGTGTGCTCGTTAGTGTGTGAATTGGAGAATGCTGTCTTGCAGGTAAGCACTTTTATCATCTATTCATGCATCCATACCTGAGGTGAGAAGATTATCCAACTTAATGCTGACAATGTAGGGTCTCCAATGAACCTCCTGCATGTGTTTGGACTGAGGGAGAAACCTGAAGAATCTGGAGGAACCCCACGCATACACGGAAAGAACATGGAGACTCCACACAGAAACCAGCCATGCACTCGTGGTTTAGCTGTTCATGGTAAACGCTCATACATGCTAATATTGTGTAAGTAAACAGGTATATACCTGGTCAAACATCATCACCCACGTATTTCCCACACCGGCTTTACATCACCTTGGTTCTTAAGCAATACGTCCACTAGAGAGCAGTACAGAGTTAGAGTTCACTTCCGAGTTCTGTTTAAGACAATAACAAACATGGCGGAGGTAGAGCAGGTGATAATGTACATTCTAAGAAAGAGGCAGTGCAGTAGACGACGGTGGTCTGCGGACTGAGAATTCTTCTTCATTGCACCGATGCCATACGCCTGTCACCGGTAGCGCTTGAGCATACTGCACAAAGCTGCCCCCCATGACTCCTGCTGGTACTGCTCCCTATGTTAATGCATAAATGATCGTTCAAACGGACCCAAAATGATTCTATCCAACCTGCCTGCTCCCTCCTCTCTCTAAATGCATGGATAACAGTTTGCCTCCCAGGTCAATCACTTTACTGTCAAGGTTTAGTTGTTTAAAGATCTTTAAAAATTTGCGTGGGAGGAGTTGTATGCACACTTTTGTTATGTTACGCTTTTTAGGATTATAATTGAGGCCCCAGAGGAGGAGTCTGTGTGGAAAAATTAAAAGTTTGGAAACATGTAGGAGGATATTTAATGTCAAGAGGCTGACCTCAGCTGTGGTCGGGCCATGAAACTCAATGAGCCAGCAGTCTTGCGGTCTGGTATACAAATCTGCACAGTGAATAATATCAGGAAGAGGAGATGACATGCAAATAATTTGATTCTCCAGTTGCGGTCGGTGGCCGACGTCGTTCAAGCTTGATTCACGTTAAGTCTCCAAGTCACATTGACTCTTTTCACGGACAAGAAATTTCTGCCGAGGCAGAAGAGACAAGCTTCTGGAGCGAGTGCTGTCCAGAGAATGCTTTTTCCAGGAAGTTTGATAGCTTCTGGCAACAGTGTTGTGCATCCATTCTTTCTTTTCCTGTCATGGGTGTGTGGGTGTTTCACAATTTCCTCATCCCAGTAAAGGTGAGGCCTTTACAATGAACTGTTTTGCCTGCTACTTAACACACAAACACAAACAGACACACACACTCACACACACACACACACACACACACACACACACACACACACACACACACACACACACACACACACACACACACACACACACACACACACACACACACACATACACACAACATTCGTGATCTCAAATGTTGTTTTTGTTAGTTTTGAAAGTGTCCACAGTACTGCCATGGCAGGAAAGTAGCCAGTCTGGCACATTTTCATGAATGATATCTCTCTTGTTCTGGCCAGCTGAAGCAGAAGGCCGCCCTCATTGAGATGGGGTCTGTCCGCTGTCTCCAAGTGCGTGCTCCGGGGGGTCCAGACCTGCTGTACATGGAAGGTGTCATCAGATGACGGCGGTGTGATTCTGCACCATAAAAATGATATCTGACTGGACTTGACATTATGTTTTCCCAGGGCCTTCATCAAACAGCCACGTCACAAAAACTTCAATCATGGGTGACAGATCTGCAAATGTATAACATCTCCGTCTGGCTTCATGTCCATTTACGTGTCTACCTTAATGTCTAGCTTCATGTCCATCTTTTTTTCTACCTCCATGTCTCTCTTCATGTCTATCTTCATGTCCATATAACAAAATTCTCCAATGGGGATCAATAAAGTACTATCTTAGCTTATATTCCTGACCATCTTCATGTTTACCTTCCCATCTGTCTTCATGTCCATCTTAATTTCTACTATCATGTCCATCTTGATGTCTCTCTCCATTTTCATCTTGATGTCCATCTTCACGTCTGCCTCTTGTCTATCATCATACTTGTCTTCATGTCTAACTTCATTTTAATTTTCACATCCATGTTCATGTCTTCTTTCATGTCTATCTTCATGTCTATCTATATGCTCCCAGTGATGCCCATCATCTTCAGCCGCAACAAGTACCCGTGTGATGTACACATTTCCATTAAAATAATATTTCCTGGAGTTCTGACAAAGAATCCTTTCAGTCATCTGCACCGAAGACATTGGGACGGCACGATCTTCAGCATACATGCGCTGCATCTCATCCACGTCCACGAAAGCAAACGAACAAGAGAGGAGATCCACACGCATCCACAATATCGGTATCTCAGCTTTTGGGCAGCTTCTGGGCATTGCACACCAGAACCTTCTCCTTTGACGAACCCTCCTGTTGGCTGCTGCTGCTCGTTGGACTTTGGAGTGAACGGTTCAGCTCGTACGGCCGCCGCCGGCTTCCAGCCAACGTGCTGAATTTGATGGACAGCAAAAAAAGGCCTTTGGGTTGTGCGTTTTGGCTCTCCCTGCCTCGGCTTCTTCCCTCTTCTGTCTTCACCTCTTCCCCTCTCCGCCTATCGATTATCAAAACTTTATCTTGAAGAGCCGGGATGCATGATCTCCCCTCCCCGGTGTGTCTTGGCTGCGCCGGCTGTTTGGAGGATCTCCAGCTCGCTCTCCAAGCAGGTCTGATCCTAAGCAAAGGTGAGGGGGCTGCAGCTCGCTGCGTTCCAGCAAATGAGTCTGCCGCGCAATTTCCCCAGCGCGCTGTCACGTCTTTTCAATTCTCTCCTCCTCTGATACTACCTGACAGGTGAGGCTGTGTGCTATGCGGTCGGAGGAGGTGGTGGTGGAGGGGTGAGGAGAAGGAGGACAAACAATGGGATGTGGGCAGAGGGCGTGGAAAAGGACGCTGGGAGGAGAGGAAGTAGGAGGTAGGCAAGGAGGGGAGCCGGGTGTCTATTGATTTGTATATTTATGTGTGTGTGTGTGTGTGTGCCCTGGACAGCGAGGGTGTGTGATGGCCGTGCCTTCGGGCTCCTCCAGGCGTAAGAATCAGTGAGCAGGTGGAGTGCACCGGCAGTGCTGTCTTCTTACGAGTCCCCGCCGTCTCCTGTTTTGTCAAGACCCCTGGAGCAAAGACCGGGGAATGTGTATGTGTGTGTGTGTGTGTGTTTGTATGTATTTCGAGCAGCCGTGATCATTAGGATTCACAATGGCTCTGACAGCGGAGCTGGGGAGCACTGGACGCAGCATATGCCCAGGGAAGCCACTGGTTATCCCGCTGACCAGCCATAGAAGGTATCCACTCCCAAGGTGCAAGGCCACGTGTCCGTATCGACACAGGTATGTGAACGGCGGTGATTAATTTTGCATCAGCCTCGTAACAGCGAGAAGAAGAGGCCAGTGGAGAATTCCGCTACCTTTGAAGCATCCACAAGGTCACATATGGAAACATCACTTCTGCCATCTGATACGGTACAGAAATGTCCACTTTTGAAGGGATAATGTCGTCCCGGTATTCACCCATTCATGCTTTGTGGTGACTGGATGCAGACCCATTCTGATAGGGAATAATAGTGTTTGTCTTAATCTGGACCCAGCTTCAAAAATAAGATGTCTGAATACTCACACCAGCATGACGGGAAGAGAAGAGACTCTGCGTCTCAAACGGCATTCACTCATTCATTTTTTCATTATGTTTATTATTATTATCTTATCATGCTTAGGGGTGCTGGAGCCTATCCCAGCTGTCATTTGGCACGAGGCGATCACTGGGCATATACAGAGACATACAACCATTCGCCTTGTCATTCATATGTCACAATTATTTGTCTCCATTGTACCTCCTGAATGTTTTTGCACCGTGGGAGGAACCCAGAGAACCTTGAGGAACCCCACACAGACACGGGGAGACTCCGGACAGGAAGCCCCACTGTGGGAATCCTACCAGGGCCCTTCTTGCTGTGATGCTTTAACTCTTACCGCTGCGCCACAGTGCTCTTCTTCCAAACAACATGACCAATGTCAAAGATTTCTACATATTTAGCAGTGCAGAGCTCCACATCTACTCCTGGTCATTTCAATCTCCACCGGTGGCAGCAAATGGAGACGTCTGGGCCCATCCCATCTGGTGCACCATGCCAAAACGCCGGCGATCATCTCCACAAATCCAGCGGTAGCCCCAATAGATGTCTGGAAGATGAGACCTGCCTTGGATAATAACCCTCAGAATAAATGGCCCACCTATCTTCCACCACCGTCACCTCTTCTTGCATATGAGCTATTTATTTTTCTTTATTTTTATTTTTCTTGACCTCAGTCCATCTGAGGTAGAGCTGAATGCAAAGGAGTGTGTGTGTTTGTGTGTGTGTGTGTGTGTGTGTGTGTGTGTGTGTGTATGTATGTGTGTGTGTGTGCGTGTGTGTGTGTGCGTGTGTGTGTGTGCGTGTGTGTATGTGTATGTGTATGTGTGTGTGACTCTCCTAAGTGTGGCTCAGGTGGTAAAGAAAGGATGTCCTAATAATAGCCCTCTGCTTCCACAATGGTCCACAGGCTGTAGCCGTATTGATTCTGCCTCTGCATCTTCAGCGCCGCCCGACATCGTTATAGATACCGAGGTTTGGAATCTTGTGCGATTCCTCCGACCTGAGATGGAGAAAGCTGAGCGCCCTTGTGGGTGGAGGCGGGGGGTGGGGGCGCTGCGAGGCTGCAGTGATTTTTTTTTTGTGTTTTTTTTTAATTGTTTGCGGTGTTAGCTGGCCATGATGGAGGCGAGCTTTCTCCCCCGGGGGCAGGGGGTTCCGTGTATCCTGACCCTGTGGCGCACGTAAACACTGCCAGTGTAAAAAAAAACAAGACTCACCCGATTGGACATGGACTAGGTTCACCATTGTGTGCAAATAATGTTGATTAGCATTGCAGGCCGTAAGAGGGGTTTAATCAGCCGGTGATTTGCGCCAAAGCGAGCCGGGACGGATGATAAAGCAGCTTTGATTCTCACCCAAGTGCCTTTTAATCCTTCCTGCCACACTGAAAACCCACACGGGCTCCTTGTGAAGAAAATATAAAAATCTTCGCAGCGTCGCCCCCCCTCCACTGCCGCCCCCCACCTGCACAAGTGGTTGTTTTATCCTCTGATCTGCAGCACATTAAAGTAATACTGTGGGTTTGAAAAACCATTAGATGGCCTTTTGCAGGGCAGCAGGTCCTCTTTTAAAAGCACAATGAACCTCTACGCAGATCAGGTTAGAAACTTAGTTTAAGGCACAATAGCACACACACACACACACACACACACACACACACACACACACACACACACACACACACACACACACACACACAAATTAGTCTTAAATGGTGTTAGCCCTCAAATAAGACCATTGACTCCTGACCTGCGCCGCCGTGGTCCAATTACACCTACGGCTTTTTTTTTCTCCAAGAGAGAGACAGTTTGTTCTCGGATTTAGTCTAGAGCTTAAATATTCAAACGCCGTGTCTTTAGTTCTCCGCCCGCCTGTCTTCCTGTCCGTCACGCTCCTCCGTCTGTCAGGGAGGCGGGCCTCATTGAATGAAGAGTGGGTCATCTCCCTGACAGAGCTCAACTGGTAGTTATGGCAGCCTCGCCACGGCTGGCTGGCTCCACACAGTCACCAGGAGACGGAATCATCAAGTCAGCCCCGCTGCTCCGACACACATACACCTAGATTAGCCGCCGCGCTGCCCGCAGTCACACAACGCATGCCGGCAACAATGGCCGGAGTAAGCTGTGAAATCACATTAATAATTCCCCTATTTTGCAGCCTCATTTAAAACCCATGTCACCATGCAAATCATGAATATGCACGGATGTCACACTGATCAAGACGCCGTGTGTGTGTGTGTGTGTGTGTGTGTGTGTGTGTGTGTGTGTGTGTGTGTGTGTGTGTGTGTGTGTGTGTGTGTGTGTGTGTGTGTGTGTGTGTGTGTGTGTGTGTGTGTGTGTGTGTGTGTCTGTCGACACACAGGTATTGATCCTTAATCAAAGCAATCTTGAATGGATATCACCTTGAATACTTTGGGTAAAAACATGGGATTAAGATATGGCTTTGCAGTTGAGATGGAAAAACAAAAGTCGGTTTCAGATTATTTGATTTATTGAATCAATAGAGAGGACCCAGTTGGCCACCAGAATCAAACTGGTGACCCTTTTGCTGGGAGCCTGTAGCACCAGATCTGGGTTTCAAACTGAAACGTCCTGTTCTGACGGTTCTGTGATATTAAGATAGAAGTAACAGCAACACTCTGGATCTGAGTGGTGAGGAGCATTTCACCAGATGCTCCGCACTAACACAAACCAAAGAAGAAGAAGGGGAAGACCACAAGGACAACATGAAGGTGGAAAGTGCCACAGTGTTCACTGAATAATAAACATGGACTATCAGATGGATGAAGTGTTTTTACAATATCCCCGCACTGCTTCCTTAACCGTGAGCTAGCTCCACACTTACTGTGGTCAAAAATGATGTTCCTCGAGCCCTAAAAATCACTATGAGGCGTAGCAGGCCAGAAGAGCTTGGACATATTCATCTCTCCATTTCTGGCTGCTTCTGTCCATTTTGTTTCAAGAAAACATCTGACCAGTGACCACCATTGTTTTTAAAGATGGCGCTCCAACAGAAGTATCTGATGATGGCCATGGCTCATGAGTTCAACCAATTACCATACACCTATGAGTTCCGATGGAAGCATATGAAAACACTGCCTCGGAGTAGGAGCTGAGATAATTCTAGGAGCTGAGGTCCATAGTCCCTGGTTCCTCTGCTGTCTGAATGCACAAAGAAATGGCCTCCGTCCTGAAAAGGTTCTAGGAACTGCAAAAAGTTCCTCCATTGAGAAAAGGGGTTGATATAGGAATCTATCAGCACTTACTTCTTGTCGCAACTTTAAGACAGATGCATGAAAGGGGTCAACCTGTTTTGCGATATGTTTTGTGGCGAGAATCCTTGGAGCGTCGGCGGCGAGAAGCCATCTCAATCTACGTAGGTGGGTTTTTATGGCTCCTCCAGCGGCGGCTGTGTGCAGAGTGAGCAGTGCTGGTCAGGGCAGGAGGTGGTGAATTTTGTCTCTAATAGAATGAATTTTACCATTAATGAAGCTCATGAAGTCATTACCACTGAGAGCTGTAGGGAAACCTGGATCAATAGAACTCTCTGTCAGCCCGGCCACTGCGGCCACCGCCAGCCGCCTGTTTGTGTTTTCCTCTCCCAGTCATGAGTAATGGGCTGACGGAGAGAGACTCTTCTGGACGCTGCCTTTCAAGTCTTTGTACATTTCTTCTTCTCCCTCTCTTTCTGTCGTTTGCTTTAATCTGTGGGTGAGATGGAGAAAAATGAGAGGACACCGCAGAGGAGGAGGATTCTCCTGGACACAGAGAGGTCTGAAGACCATTACTATTAAAATCACCTGTTCTGTGCTAAGCTATTCACGTCATATAGAGACACACATCTGGTCACGCTCTCGTTCACACGTCTGGACAATGTCTGGTCTCCAGTGGACCTCCTGCATTTGTTTGGACAGTGGGAGGAACCCGGAGAACCTGGAGGAAGCTCACACAGACACAGGGAGAACATGGAGACTCCACACATACGGGCCCCCTGTGCCTCAAGAATCCAATCACAGACCTTTTAGCTGTGAGGAGGAGGTTCTAACCACTGCTCCACTGTTCTGCCATTTACAGCACAATAGATCCATAGGTAAAAATCTTCAAAATAAAAAAGTGTGAGCTTGACCTCCTGGTGTGATAAAGAAACCTTTACCATTGGTATGGTGACCGAAATTTTAGAAGTTACACATGTGCACACCATCCAAATACCAAAGATAATTATTATAATTACTATCCGAATATAATCTGGGTTAATGAGGAAACGACGGCGAGGCAAAAGGAGATTGAAGAAAAAAAAAATCCCAATAAAAATTTGGCGGCGTATCAGTGCAGGAAATTCCTTTCTGAGTTGGCCTTAAGAAAGTGGGATGTCTGGGGCGGGAGCACGGCTATCAGCAGAGAGAGGGAGTGAAAAAAAGTGAACATCCCAGTGATTTCCACAATGCCATGTTTTAATCTTCTCTGCCACTTAATGTCCCATTTAAATGTTCGGTGGCTTTCAAATATGAATCATGAATATCCGCACCCAGGGGTTGGCCAGCACAGTCTATTAGAATACATCACTGCCCTATCAGGGGACCACTTTGTGCATCCCCCCATCATATCTCTGCAGCGGAGGGGGAGACATGACTTCATGTGTCTTGTGATGTAAGTATTATTACAATTCATGAAATTCAAACACTTATGGCAGGGCCATTAATTTGAACCATAAGCCATTGGGGAGAGATTTACAGCGGCGTTAAGGGCGATCACGCCATTAAAGGACTCGGGAGGGAGAGGGAGGAAGGGGGGGGGCTGCGACGGTGGCTGTTTTGAATCTCCCCGCGTGCGAGTGGAACAATTAATATTTCTATATTTTGGGGTGAAACTCGCAAAAACTTCCTTCTGAGGGGGGGGTTAAAACATAACAACCCCCCCTGCCTTTTGACCTAGCCGCCATCTCCGTCGACGCACAAAGCGCTGAATTTTGCATGAGCGTGTAGCAACCGGAACCCTATAGTGTTGTTTACTGATACCTCCTCCAGGCATCTGGCTCCGCGCAGCCCATTCTGATGAAGAGCGCTGCAGCTGAGACCCGTCCACCCCTCACCCCAGACCCCCCACCATTGCTGCTGTGTGATGTCTTGTTATACAGCAGAGCATGAAGAAACAACAGGCGAGGGGTCAGGACAAGCAGCCGCACTTTTCTGCTTCAAAATGACCAATCAGGAAGTCCGCTGCTGGCCCGGCCCAGCGCTCGCTTCTGCAGACCCAACAAATTGGCATGTAAGTAGTGACAGAAAAAAATGTTGTGACGCGATTTTTAACGCTGGATTCAAACAAACAAACAAAAAATGAATGCGAATAACTCAAGGAGTGAATCTTAAATGCACTAATTTGGGGGAGAATTGATAATGCCGCTAAAAGCCCCATGGCATGGACATGATAAATACGAACACGAAGCCATTAGATTGTTAACGTCCCTTAGCGTACAGACAGGGAGGATAGATGGCCCCCGCCACACCGCCAAGAACTAATTATGAGGCTCCAGATAAGTGACCTGCTGCCTGGAGACGGAAGAAAGGTGTAAGGGACGCTGCTCCGAAAACACCTGGCAGGAAATCCACACCTTCCACCTGCCCAGAACTGGGCTCTAGTCCACCCAATTGAAAAGCTCTGGTTTTAATGAATGGCTGACGGTTTGGAAACAACGGCCTGGTCTGAATGGAACACGCGTACTGGGTGAGTGAATGGTTATAGGTGTCTGCATGGTGTGTCAATGAGAGGGTCAATAGTTGTATGCCCTGTGACTGATCCGGGATAAGACCCCCTTCTCAACAGATGACAGGTGGGATGGGCTCCTGCACCCCCGCCCCGACCCTGACTGGAGGGTAAGCGCTATCGATAAGGATGAATGAATGAAAAATATCCCGGATACTGGAAAGTTCATGTGACAAGCCATCTCCACCCTCTTGCAGAAATTGTGTGTCAGCTGATCATCAACATCTATACAATCAGTTGGAACCCAGTGTTATTCATCACACACACACACACACACACACACACACACACACACACGTGTGCAATTGGTGCCGAGGTGCTCTCGAACAGCCGTGTCCTGGCCCTTGATGTTGCAAACAGTCTCCACTTGCTCATCACCCTGGAGTTACAAAGGTCTTCTTCTAATGGGACGGATGCCCACCCCGTCATCCCAGCCCCAGCTGCTCATGGAGCAGGCCAAAGCTGCTCCACCATGTGAAGGTATGAAATACTTCCAGTTGGAGTCTTGGCGGCTGAGGCCACTCCTATTCCTGTGTATGTGCGTTTAAACAACAAGTCCAGGCAGGGATATTATGGGATGTATGGGATCCATCCCTTGGCTGTAATTAAGGAGACTAGAGGAAAAGTAGTTGTCCTCGCCCTCAGGACAAGAAAGACAGGCTTAGGAAGAATGGTAAAAAACACAGACATAAATCTATATGTGCATGTGTAAAAAAATTGGAATGGATATATGAAAATACATATAAATGATATGTGTGCATACATATATACACACACAGGATGATATAATATATTGACAATTTTGAAATATATGTATGAAGACCATTTGTGACAGAGATGTTTGAGAATGTTGGCATGAAGTGCAGATGCTGGAAGAGCGCAAATGCAGTTTGAGTTGGTGGAGGTTCTTCAGTACAGTTGGAGATGTTGGAGTTTCAAATCTAGGAAATCGGTTGAAGCAACTCTTGAGGTTGTCCAGAGTGGAGGTTCTGAGATGGTTCTGCCTGCAACCCATCCTTCACACCTCCTCCAGAGTGTTGAACGTTGAGTCAACACACTCAGCCTCCAGTTCCAGCTACCTTCACATGTTTTTAGTTCCATGAAGTCTTCAGAGTAGCTTCTTCACAGAGCAATTCATAAAGGGAAGTGTTTGGTGGATTTTGAGGGAAAAGCGAGGGGCCGCTGGATGCAGAGGACATCAATCTTCTTGTCTTGCAGGAGAGTGAATCACTTCAACATCCTGAAATGTCGGCATTCCTGAGAGGTTGGACGGGACAGGTCGTCATTCCGCGATTAACATGAAGCCGCTCCATACAAAAATGGTGATGGAGTGGAAGGCTCAGGCTGCCATTGGACACGTGGCGGCAGCGTTGCGGTTTCAAAGAGGGATTTGCGACGGCTCAGTGCACCTGAACGGCCTCCTTCTCCCCCTCTCCTCCGCCACAGTGCTATTCTTCTCAAGGTATTCAAGGAGCGACAAGGACACACTGCCCACTTTAAGCCCCAGAGAGGACCGGCAGAGACACTGATACTGCTCTGGATCTGATCCCTGCGTGGGACCCCTGAGGATCTTAGCAAATATCTGACACTGCTTCAGAGTGGACAGGTGGATGTTCTACCTGAAACTCAGGAGAAGCAAATGGGAGCCACATATGTAAATACCTGGCCGGTCTGTGTCTCCACGGCGGCGAAGACAATTAAGAGGTCGCCATGTGTCAGTGTTGTTTACACTCTTGGAAAAAATGTTGATTCCCATTTTTTCAGTTGCGGCTCGGAGTGTGTCCTCCATGTAAACACGCCGGACGAGTGGAGACGGCCCTCCCAGGAGCCGGCGCAGTGGAACTTCAGCTTCATTGAGCATCACCCTTCACTGGGTCCGAGGTATCTGATTGAGTCCATCCATGTGGAGCGCCATTGAATCAAAAGAGTAAACCTCAAGGACATGGTCCAGCACAGACACACAGACACACATACATACACACACACATGCACACATCTCCCGTGTGTGTGTGTGAGCTGAAAGAAATCGCTCACAATGCTGAGGACAGCCCACACAGGGATGGGGGGTTCACGCTTAGACGCAGGTGTGTGTGCGGGCACGTGTGTGTGCGTGGGCAAACACACACACACACACACACACACACACACACACACACACACACACACACACACACACACACACACACACTTAGAAATGAAGCTTGTAAAAAAACAGAAAAAAAAAGCAAGAGGGTTTCTCAGTTCGAACAGGGCCCATCACAGGAACGACAGCATTCAGTCCAACTGGTGTACAACCATATATATATAGATATATATATACAGGACAGCTAAAATGTTATATGAATAAGAAGGTTATTTTGCTGTGAAATATTATTTCACTATAATGATGCCCATGTAATCTACAGTAAATACACAAACACACACATATACATATACAGAGAGTGTGTATATATATATATATTTCTTTAGGCACACATATTTATATACATGCATATACATTCATATATACACACAAATATATACATATCTATCCATGTGTCTATACATGCATACCCACAAACCCTTACATTTAAATATATACAGATATAATTTATATGCTATGCATAGAAATGTGTACATATGTGCTTCTGTTATAAATCTCACTCTGTTTATAAATGTATGTATATATATATATGTATTTCAAGATAGAATGGCTACAATTATTAATTTGTAATATATATTAGGATAGAATGGCTATGTTTATTAAATTTGTTATATAAAAAGAAAAGGAAAATCTACGGTTATTTCTCTGTGAAATTACATAATCATGATAAACATGTAATCAAAAACACACACACATACAAACATACACAAATACACACACACACACACATTTATATATAAATATTCACACAAATACATTTATCTATACTCATTTAATTATACATGTGTGTGGATATAGATAGATAGATAGACTGACAGGGCTTGCCCTCAAGCCGGCCAACTGGTGCTTCTCGTCTCGTCTGGGTGACCCCGTTGTTCCCCACTCGCTCATAACGGCGCTACAAAAAAAACATCGCTGGGGAAACCATGGGGTCCTAGACCACGAACGGCGAGGGCAAGATGGCGGTACCTCAGAGGCACCGTTGTGCGTCCCCATACATCATTAATAAAACACATATATATGAAAATTAAATGTGCCGTGAGTTTTCAGTTAAGCAGTGCAGCAGAACAGATTCACCACTTCATCAGAAACCGCCCTCCCGTGCTTGCCTTTGGCGGGCCGGCCCCCGGGCCCTGCACCACCTCTCAAGTGGTTAATTAAACGAGTCCGAGCGCAGGGGCTGCCAACGCACAACGCCTGGTTTACCATCAACAATGTGAGCATAACAGCCGTGGGCCGGCATCAAAGAAGACCTGGGATCACCATGGCGACATGCAAGGAGGAGGAGAGACGTGAATGCAGTCGGCGACGTCAGAGTCGCCTCCGTATTCAGTGTCTCCATAATGACGGCCATTATGACGCCTGGCTCTGATTAGATTCCAGTTTTTTTGTGACTGGGATTTTTTTCTTTTTGGTGAGCAGAATAATTATCCCTTAAGTTATACGAAGATTAACGCTGAACACTTTCACGGTCGGAGCTGCGGCGCGGCAGGGGGACGCCGACATCTTTGATTATGATGAAAATAAAAGGGGGAGATGGTTTTAGTCGCAAAAAACGGACTCATTGTGGCGTCCTCTGAACTAAATAATAATATTATTTAAATACATATGCATTTGAATGAATCACTGGAAAAACCTGGGGATAATTGGACTTCTCTGATCGTCCATCAGATAGTCATGGAGACTAGAAGATGAAGGTGTGATCATCAGAGAGTGACATAATAGGACGCTTTGTGCAACGAAGATTAACACAAACTTGTGTTTGTGTCAGCAGCAGTTAGCTCTTCCTCTTCACAGCGAGAAGGTCCCTGTAGTATTCCCTTCGGATTCCTCCCACAATCCAAACACAAACAGGAGGTTCGGTTGAGACACTAAATTACCCAGGTGCTTGAATGAGAGGGTGAATGCTTGTATGACGAGATGAGGCCCTGTGATTGACCAGCCCAGGGTGAGGCCCGTCTCTCGCCCAATGAGAGCTGGAATAGGCTCCGGCCCTTCACCCCCCCCCCATGCCTGACTGCAGGATAATTAGTATAGCTAATGAATGAATGAAAAGTAATTTTTTTAAAAAAAAGGAAAACCACGCCGAGCCTGACATGTCAACAGATCATCAGTCGTCTAATCGGTTGGACACGGAGACTGGAGTGACTACAACAACAGACCATCGCCGCTCATGTTTCCGAACATGGGCTGATGAACACATGAATCCAGTGAGTTTCACGAAGACTATGATCATTAAGTTGTCACGGAAACCCTCTCTCATCCCTGCAGAACACACTCCAGTAAACCATCGACCCCCAGATTGAAAAACTGTTATGTTAATTATTTTCACTTATCTATATTTCTGGCATAGGAACCTGCAGACGACCCCCGCGCCCCTCCTGCCGACGCGTCCGGCGAGGGGATTTGTCTGCCGTCCAATCAATCTCTGACAGATTACCTCCAAAGACACTCCCTCCGCCGGCGCCGATGCAGAAAGGCGTCTGAACAAGTTGGAGATATTTTTTTTTCAAGCCAACACCGCGACTTCCTGGTTATTTGTCAAAGTCACTGCCGCTGAGCCGCATGAGTGGCCGTGTGTGTGTGTGTGTGTGTGTGTGCGTGCGTGTGTGTGTGAGCTTGTGTGTGTGTGTCGGTATG